>ML779371.1:940602-954713 GCA_009831015.1 Picea engelmannii
CTCCCTAGGACTCATCCCTAGAAATCTTTCGAAGAATAATTCACACAACACTGTTCCAAATCTAAGGTTCCTCCTCTGTCTCAACTTACACTCAGTCAACTTGATTTTCATGTAATTGAGCATCATGGTGCTCTAGTCAAAGATAAATGGTTCAAAACATTACACAACAAAATGCATTTGGGACTATGAAGCCTGGTGTAGATTAGGGTACCCTTTCATCCTCCCAATCATGTACATGACCACCCTCAAGCTCACATTCTCGATCTTCTATATTAGCACTTGAGACCCCACCTTCTCTGTGTTGACATCACAATACATATCTATGTAGTGGGCTATATGGTATGGTCCGAGAGGGAATTTATCCAAGTTAACTGGTTCGCCCCTCCTAGAGAGATAGATCAAGAAGTATAGGTCTTCAGTGGTGGGTGTGAGTAACTGGCCCTCTATCATGAAAGCCTCTACATCTGGATTCCAGTATTCTACTAGATGGTTTAATAGTCGTGGTTGAGATCTCATAAGGGAACATTGGAAATATATCCAAAACCTGCATTGTTTAAAGGTTTCAAATTCCACCGGGTTGTCATCAACCATTTGATCAACATCCTCATGTTATCTTTCCCTCCAACTAACATACATCCTGAGTCATGACAATTTTTTTTGAGTTAGGGATTCTCTTTTTTCAAACTTTTGAAGCATGCACGTGCCCTATTTTGGTATCAGTCATGTATGTACGCTTTTTTATAGTATCTTAGCTAGCGTACATACATGTGATGACTGTGAAAAGTTCACGTACGTGCACAATCGATCCAAATTTGGAGAGTGTGCAGCCCCCAAATCCACTTCAAGCATGAAATGAATGAATAAATTTGCTCGAAAAGGGAAAAACTACTTACTTGGCCCAAGAATGAGTTGCTTTCCTCCATTGATGCTCTCGAAATGTCGATTTGAAGGAAGATGGTTTTTGTTATTTTTGGAAATTTTGAAAGTGTAATAGTGAAAATGACTTTTTTGCCTCCTATTTATAGATTTTTGAGCCAGTTTTGACCTACTTTTACCCTGTTTTCTTCTCTTTTTGTCGCTCGATGGACGGTATGATTGTTCTTGGTGATATTTTGGTCCTTTAAACTTATTGTTCCTTTGGATTTGGTATTGTTTGATGAATGTTCCTTTTGATTTGGTATTGTTTGATGAATGTGTACTACTTTTTCAATCTTGTGGCGAAGTTGTGACTTCGCCATTTGCATTTAGGATAGGTTTTCACCGCCTCACATTTTTCATTCTATTGAAGATTTTCACTTTGATATAGGATCAACCATGCCTAAGTGTGACATTGAACCTTCTATTTTGATTTAGAAGTGTCGTAATTAGGTGGTAGAGCCTTTTACTTCATGGATTCCCTAGGTAGATCCTTGTCTTGCATTTTGGTGTCCATGTTGTGAGTTTCCTATAGGATTGGGAATCCTTTTAGTCCCACCATGACTGTGTGTTGAAGCCTCATTCTTCTTCATATTTTTCTAGCCTATACCCAAGGGAATCCCTAAGAGCATGGTTTGTTGTATTTCAAGCTTGCTTAAACTTTGAAAAAAACATCTAACGAGAGTTTATTTATCCTTTTCGGCCTCGTTCAGATTACTTAAGAAAAGGATCCCCATGGAGTCTTCTTTAATCTCTTTTCAGACTCTTTAAAATTAAAAATATTGCTGAGCGATATTGTTGACCTTTGCGCTCGTCAAACTAAAATTTGAAGGCACATATGTCCGACAATAGTTTACCCCTTTTTTAGTCTAGATGGTGATTTTTATGAAAAAGGTACACCCTAGCAGCTATGATTCACTAGGATAGTAATATCAGGCATAATTTTAACCCTTTTTCAAGCACGAGGGACCAAATTTGCAAAAAGGGCCATTTTCCTTGGTTTTGGTTTATCTCTTTTTCAGGCCTTGGAGATTACTTACAAAAAAGGAAACCACTTGGAGTCTTTTTTAAGACCTTTTTAGACTCCCTAAACAAGAAAATATTGTCGAGTGGACTTTTTCCTTTCACACTCGTTAATTGGCCCAGAAGGAATATCTATTTGGCATAAGTTTAGCCCTTTTTTCGGCTAATAGATTACCGAGGAAAAAGGTACACCTGGGGAGACATGTCTCTCCGGGAGAGTTCTCGTAAGTTATGTTTTATACTTTTTCAGGCTTATGGGACTAAATTATGAAAAATGCGGTGAGTCCATAGTTAAGCTCTTTTTAGACTCATTAAAATTGAAAATATAGTCAAGAGATATTGTCTCTGTCACACTCGTTAAAATAGTTTTGAAGAGACGTCCTTTCGGTATAATTTTAACCCTTTTTCCGTACCGACTGGACTAACTACGAAAAAGCAATACTCCGGACCTAGTGACCAGAAGAGTTATCCTTGGTATGATTTTATACTTTTTTGTTCCCTGGAGACTAACTTTACAAGAAAGATCACTCTTGAGTTTTCTTTTAGTGTTTTCCAGACTCTCCAAAACTGAAAAACCACAGAGCTTACCTTCTCTGGGCTCATAAAACTTTACATGGAAGGAGTCTCATTATGTCATTCTATAATCACATCACATGTATCATCCTTGCGTCTCTTTCCTAATTCCATATTCATGTTGCTATTAATAAACCTTTAGATCATTCCTTAGGGGCAAGCCTTGTAGAACTTTTTGCCTTTGCGATCTGACACCTTGACCCATGGAGGAATTTTCCCGAGTGTCCTTATCTTGCACATGTCTCCTTGCACTGAGCATCAATATGTTCCATACACTTGGAAATATTTTTCTTTCCCACAACACTTGTTCCTCCTTTGTAACGCAACATTCTTTTATTCTTTTTCAAGCTCGTTAAAAATGTGAAAAAACAAAAAAATCAAATATTCCAAAAAGAGGGTACTTGGGAAACATTCTCTTTTGTTGGAAACAATTTAGTCACTCTTGGATATAGCACATCCTTCCATTTGTTCTGTAAGAATTGGGATCTAGTATGGACTTAGGAATTTGTTCTTGTTACATAGAGTTGTGTCCTCCTCCATTTGGTTAATCTTCCAAACACATGGAGAGTTTTTGGTGCCTCTTGTGCCACATAATTATGTCAATAACATGCTACCTGATTCTTTTCATCTATAGTGCTCTTATCCAAGGGGAGGTATTGCAACAAAAGTCATCCATTCTATGATAAGTCTCTTGACCTTCATGAGTTGACCATCTTGAGATTCCTGTCAAGTTCGCATTCAAAATTAATGAAGTTTTATTCCTGATGAAGGAGGTCCTCCAGTCTTTCCACGATGACATGTCAAAGACCTCAGAGTAGTGATTCTTAAACTCTTATTGTAATACTACTTGAGTTTTGAATATCTTGAAGTTGTTGCTCGAGCTATGAAATTATCATCTCCAACCACAAGCATTGATGCCTCCTAAAGATTTCTATGACATTGTATATCCTCTAATGATTTTTAGATGTATATCCGTTGTGTATTATTTGTAGCTACACTTTATATTGGCATACACATTAGTCATGTGGCCATGATTACTATATATATGACATGGATCTGTAGTGTACTTAATTGGAATCCATGCTTAGTTTATCCCGAGAATGGGAATGCTTGCCTGGGTGATTATTATTATATTATTGCAAATGACACGCTCATAGATACTTGCTTGGGTTTACTCTACTCTCATGCTTTCCCAATTTATTAGAGATGTTGTAGTGTATTTTGGCCATCAGTTTCTCTTCTGAATTCACACATTATGGGGCATTTGTTTTAACTCAAAATTCCACTTCTATGCATCCTTGATGTTGGCCTATTCATTCATACATCTGCCAAACCCATTTTGGAGTTCTTCTAAAAAAAAATATTTTTTCTTCACATACATGCCTTGTTATATATGCAGAGAGAATACATATGCTACATGCATACCTGAAAGCCCGCGTACATATGCTTGTTGCACTATTGAAAGCACTCATGTACTCTAAAATGTGACAAAAAAATATAAAATCTGTGCTTTCCGATGGAGTTTACGGGATGTCTTATGTTTTGCAGCCATATTACCTCCTGTATCTCTTCTGGAAAAGAATTAACCATCTTTTCCTCATATTAAAAGGGCCCTAGGGGGGTTATTTGGATATATCAAACTAGAGGCAAGAGAACTCTGCCAAATTTTCTCCCTTATTCCTCAAGCCTTCTGCATTTTGCTCTAATTTTTATGCTTAGCATTACCTTCCATCCATCTTCCTTATACCATCCATCCTTCTCTCCTTATGTTGGCATGTTGGTGGTGAATATTATATTGGGAATAGTGCACTTGGAGACACAGTAGAGGAACCCAGGCGAGGTTCGTGGAGCGACTGAAGCAAAAACAGGTTGTAAACTCCAATTTTGTTATAAATAAAAGAGAAAATTTATTGTCCCAGATATTATGTCTATGTGTTTATGTTTATGAATCTTTTCATGAATAACTAACTCTTTAGATAATCTTTATGAACAAGCATAGGTTGTCCTATATTGTTCTATAACATTGTTTCAGGACAACTTTGGGAGGAGGCATGCATTCTTGGAACAAACAATAATCAGAAAGGATCAACATTAGCCATAAGGACTTAAGGTACATGTTTCTATCTTATTTCTCTTCCCTTAATTATTGCAAGGTTGTGTGTGGCTTGGGGTAGAATATAATCTCTTATGTCTTTTAGGGTGTCAAGGCTATGCCTAGTCGCTAGACCCAGATTAGAGGGATTTTCCCCATAGCTCTAGGGAAATCTAACCAATTTGGTTACACACTTTGTATCTATAAAAGAGTAATTGAATAACGGAAGGGGAAAATTTTGGCCGTATATGTAATTGAATATTTTTCAATAAAGAGATCAATTTTCTACAGAAATACATGAGATTTTTCTTCTCATTTCTTTGAGCTATGTTCTTTCTATGTGTTGTTTCTCATGGTATCATAATTCACATTCTTCAAACTATCATGTTTAAGTTATGAATGGATGCAATTTAGTACTACTTCTAATGCAATTTATTTATTGGACATTTATTCAGGTATATGCTTTCCTCTATTATGATGTGAGTAGAATAAGACTTACATTTGCATATTTGTTTATTATTCATTAATCTATTTCATAATTTAGATGCACATCCCATATTTATACTATTGAAATTAAAGTAAGATTTATCAAAATTAGATACCTTACTTTATATTTCAATCTTGTGTACTCACATTCTTCTTTTCATCTCTTGATTATTTATAAAAGACTTAAAGAAAGAGATATTTCCTCTGTATTTATGTTGATTAGATTATTGAAATTTCATTCTTATTCAAAGGTAGAAAAGCATTATCGAATTAATTATCATTATATTTGGATGCCTGACATTGTTCTGTGAGCCTACAACAAATCTCAGGAACAACAATATGCATATTCATTATTTGGGACACATCATTTCTCATAAAGGAATAGTGATAGATCCAAAGAAGATGGAAGATATTATGAGATGTTCTAAACCTAAGAACATATCATAGGTAAAGTCAATCATGGCTACAAAAGGTTCATAAAAATATTCTCGAAAATTGCTCATCCAATTACAACATTATAAAATGGAGCCAAATTTGAATAGACATTACAATGTGAGGAAAGTTTCCAACCATTAAAGAAATTGTTTACTAGTGCACCCATTGTCAATATTATTGATCGAGATGAAGACTTTGCGATATGTATAGATTCATACAAAAATGATATGTCGCCTCAAAATTTTAAAGAAATGGTTGGATATGTTACATTATGGTATCTAAAAGGAATTTATAGACTTTTCAAGTACCACAACACCTCAACGATTTATAAAGGTCATTGGGTATGTTACATATTTACTGCTGACATGATGAAGACTATTGATGAAAAATAAAAGACCGAGCTCATAAACAACAACGAAGGAAGATAATCTCACATGTGACCATTTTGACAACAAGGATTCCATATCTCAAAGTAAACAACATAAGCTATCTTATTTTTCATGGCTTCTTTGTGTTTGATAGTACCAATAAAATGGGCTACAGTTGAAAAAAATACAACTAAAAGAACACAAAATATGAATATGAAACACCTCAAATTAACACTTTGGTTCATTATCCTTTCCAACGGGAAGTCGGGTAGGTTTCTACCTCAGTGCACAATCCAGTGGAGGGCCATGATTATTGAGGTCATCATAGGTGAACCTTTGCAGTTCAAAATTGAAAATGGTCATGCTGAAGGCAGATAACCTCAAATGTGATAATGATGGTAGCAAGGCTTCCATATCTCAATGAATACAACTTCAACGAACCCTATTTACAATCATTGGTTTGTAGTATGCTACTACGAGTCAAATGAACTATAGTTAACAAACAATACAACTTAAAGAACATAAAATATGCAAACACAACACCTAGATTTAGCATTTTGGATCATTATTCCTTACCCGCTACAAGCCAAGTAGGATTCCATTACTGTTGTCATCTTAGGCAATTTTTTGCAGTCCAAGATAAAAAACTGTCCTAGTGAACAATAATGATGATAAACAATAGACATGGCTCATTAAAAAATGAACAATAATCATGATAAATTGTAGATCGGGCTCATTAAAAAATGAACAATAATAATGATAAATTACAAACCGAGATCATTAAAAAATGAACAACAATGATGATAAATTGCAGACAAGGCTCATTAAAAAATGAACAATAATATGATAAATAACAAACCAGGCTCATTAAAAAAACATGATAATCTCATATGTGACCATGTCAACAATGAGCCTTTCAAAGGTAGATAACATCATATGTAACCATGTTAGCAACATGCCCTTCATATCTTAGAGAGAAAAACTTCAGAACATCCCATTTGCAATGAATTGCTTGCAGTCATACTTAGTACTGAAAAACACAATACACCAGACAAACCGTACACAAGGAAAACCCCTTGAAATGCTAATGCAACACCTCAGATTAGAATTCTGGCTCATTAATCCTTGCCAACTACAATCTAGGTGGAATTCCACCTCAGTGCATAATTGTGTAGAGGCTCGGGCTTACCTTTTCATCACAGGAAAGCACTTTCAATTCGAAGGAGTCCCAATGGATAGTAATTTATTAAAACTTACTATCCTGAAAAAGACTGAAGGGAAACAACCTCAAATGAGAACCACGTTGGAAACAAGCCCTTCATATTTTGAAGACAACAACACCCTAAGCATATCCAACAAAACCTAACAAGGACAATCCCTTGAAATGCTAATGCAACACCTCAGATTAACATTTTGGCTCATTAATCTTTTCCCACTACAATCTGGGTAGAATTCAACCTCAGTGCACAATCCTATAGAGGCTCAAGCTTACTTTGTCATCACATGCAAGAACTTGCAGTTCAAAGGAGTCCTAATGGCCATTGATTTATTAAAACATAGACTCTTGAACAAGACTAAAGGAAAATAACCTCAAATGTGTCCATGTTGGAAACACGCCCTTCATATCTTAAAGACAACACCCAAAGCATATCCTACATGTCCCATTAATTATCCCATAGCAATGCATGGAGATGATTTGATGCAAATTATAAAATCCTTGCAAAAGGGCAATATTCACAACTGTAAACTTATTAAAAAAATGAACAATAATAATGATAAATAATAGTCCAAGCTCATTAAAAAACTAAAGTAGATAACCTCATAGGTGACCATGTTAGAAGCAAGCCCTTCAAATCTCAGATACAACTACTTCAGAACATCTTATTTCCAATTAATTGTTTCTAGTTTAAGATAGTAATGAAAAACACACTATACCTGACAAAACATACACAAGGAAAACCCCTTGAAATGCTAATGCAACACCTCAGATTAGCATTTTGGCTCATTAATCCATGCCCTCTACAAGCCAGGTAGAATTCCATCTCAGTGTACAATCTTGTAGAGACTCAATATTATACTGTTATCACAAGCAAGCACTTGCAGTTCAAACGTGTCTTAATGCACATTATTTTATTAAAAACATAGACTCAAACACGACTGAAGTAAAATAACCTCACATGTGACCATGTTGGTGCCAAACCCTTCATATCTTAATAATAGTCCCTTAAGTGTATCCTACATGTACCATTAATTATCCCACATAAATGCATAGAGTTTATTTGACCCAAAATATGCAATCCTTGCAAAAGGGAAATATTCATAACCATCCTTTGAAATGATAAGGTTTTGTAATTTAAAAGCATGTCGACCACATGTTGTACATGATAAACTATACAATAACACGAGCTCAAGTAATAAAGATATGCCCTTGCAAACGGAACACCTCCGATTAGTATTTTGGCTCAACCCTTTCCCACTACAATTCAGGAAGAATTCTACCTTGGTGTGCAGTCGATATATAGAGTCTTGTGATTACTGTTATTATTAGAGTTGTTCACTTGCAGTAAAAAAAAACAATGTACATGATAATGATACACAAAGTAACAAATAAATATGAATATGCATCAATAAAAGACAAATGAAAATGCAACAACTCAAATTAGCACTTCATTCATTAATGCTTGCTCACTATTACAAGTCAGGTATAATTCTAATTCAATGTGTGAATCCTTTTTTTTTAGTTCCAGGGATAATCAGAACTTACCGGGTTGATTAGGAATTTACTGTATAGCTGGGTAGACATATGATCAACGCTTAATAAACCTTCTAACATTTGATCAAGACTTTACTGGATAGTTGGGTTGACACAGGATCAACCCTTCTAACAATAGATCACGACTTTGTTGGATAGTTGGGTTGACACAGGATCAACCTCTGCTAACCCTTATAACGTTTGATACTGGTTTAACCTTTCAATATTAACCCACCCTTAAAAGGATTGATGGGGATATTTACTGGTTGGGTTGACCAACACAAGACCCTACTTGACTATGACCAGGAAAAGCTCGTTATTTCCAATAAAAAAACTCGTATTGAATTTAGATGCATATACACTTTGTTACAAAAACATGGGGCATAAAGAGATACAATGCATCAGAAAAAGACAAAAAAGAAAATACAACAGCTCAAATTAGGATTCTGGTTTATTATTCCTTTCCCACTACAAGCTACGTATAATAATACCCCAGTGCACAATCCTCACAAAGTATTTTCAATATTACTTGTCACAAGTGTTCACCTGCAATCAAAAAAATCTTAGGGATTGCAATAATTAAAGACAACAAAACAGGATCAGGTATTACATTTGGACCATGCAAAACCTTTGTTATCTCCCACAAAAAACGCTTGTGCAATGTAAACTAAGATGCATCTGCAATGTGTCACCTACATTCTACACATAATAAACTATACAAAATGTGACACCAAATTAGGACATAAAGAGATATGTTACACCAATATAAGATAGATATGAAATGCAACATCTCAGATTAGTACTTGTCCCATTGACACATACTCACTACAAGCCAAGTAGAATTATATCTAAACATGCAATCTCCATGAGGCTCAATGATTAGTACTCTTGAGCCAGGGGTTCACTTGCAGTCAAAAAATTCTTAAAGAATAGCAATATATGAAAGAAAACAAACCAGGATCAGGAATACATTAGATAAAGGCAAAAAAACCTTAGTTATCTCTCTTAAAAAAAACTCTTATAGCATTGAATTGCTTTTGCATGAAACATTAGAACAATTTTTTTTTTGAAATGCAAGTTGTTAGACTGTGAGTCCCTAGAAAATCACAAATTCCAAGGCAAGTGATTCAAAGCAAGTGATGGAAAATCAATTGGTTCATCAAAGTCAAATACAATGGAGCCACAATCCAATGCAAAACATGTAGGCTCGATTTTTTGAAGATAAGTTTTTTTTCTTATTGTACTATGTTTGTATGGATTTCATTGGGTCTGTAGCATAGTTGGGTGTTTAATATTTTCATTATTTACCCTCAATAAGCTAACCCTTTCCCCCTCATCTCAAACCTCCATTATTAGAACTTTCCTTTGCTTTGAATGCACTCTAAACTTGTTAGCAAATCCATGCAATAGCTAGTCTTGCTTGGCCATATTGTATGAAAAATATAGTGAGTGGAATGCTCACAAATTTGCATGAAAATTTTCTATTTGTGTGTATAATAGATATCATCACCAATACACCTTATTACAACAAACAACAAATTTTTTAAATGGGCTGCATGTTTCTATATTAAAAAGAGTATCATGGCTATCTACTCTCCATGATGTCAAACAAGGCGATTTCATGGCTATTGACATTCATAATGATATAGAAACAAAATATGAGTTTGGAGATTAAAATGCAGATATTTCTATCAATAAGAGATTGCAAAATCTTCTAGGCACCCATTTTATCATGTAAATCCATCTTGCTTCAAATACTGAAAAGTTACCAAAGAAAGTCAAATTTTCTGTCAAAATGAAAGGGGAATATGCTTCTATTGTTCATTCCATGGATGCCCCATTTAGAAATTTCAATTCTCCTACCAGTGAAATAGTCAATCAAGTATGGTCATTGTACAATAAATTTATTTTTGTTCAAGTGAAGCTAGAGCAGTTTCAAACTTCATATGCTAAACATGTTGTATCTATTCATAACTAATAAATCCATGCACCCATTGAAGTGCTTATTCATTCTATCGATCTATAAATCAACATAAGATCACAAAGGATTATGAATCAACATTAGAAGATCATAAATGATTACTCACAATTGATCGATATCATTGGAAAGAAAAATGAATTATATGGTCTAATTTTCCCCCAATGATAGGACATTATAGAGTTCAACCCTACATATGGATCCTTCTCTTTTGAGACCAATATTCCACACTTACTACACTAGGACATGGAACACACAAGAGAACAACAATGTATTTACATAAGAACAATAACAAATTATCCATTAGTCAAAATAATTAACACCACAATAATGCAAAGATTGACTCCTCCATGATCAAATAAACGACCCCATTGAAAGAGGCTAAGATTTCATGACATGGTAATCACAAGACCATTTCTTCCAAACCAACATCTAATCGAAGGAGAACAATCCCATTAAATAACATGAATATTCAAATATAAAACCCCACATAAGTTATAACTATACTGAGACCAAATAAGGGATAAACCAACAAATTCCAAGGCATGACAAGCCATTGACCACCTCTGCTACCTGATCTAGGATTTGTATAGAATTGATACGTGTAACAATAGGATATGAATGGGATCCTTCCAATCCTACTTACCGACAACTCCTTATTAAGGTAGTGGGGGATCCACCTAAGTTTTGTTTGGAATACCATATAATAGGTCCAAAATCAAGGAGTCCCGAGATCCTCCCATGGGTTAAGAAACTAACAAATGGAGAAAAGAGGAGAACCCAAACAATTTTGTTTCATAAGCCTTTTTTTTAACATATTACAACATACAAGAGAGAAAACCCTACCCTATAGCTATGTAGGATATTGTAAAACTATTCCAAGCATTCATTTTCTTTATCTGACAAATAAAACTCGGTAATCTGAGGACTGAAATATTCCAGAAAACAATGACAGGCTCCAACAACAATCACATAAATAGTTAAAGTTATGAATTTGGCTGAATTGCTTACCGAATTGAACATAAAAGGATATCCATATGCTACAAAAGATTCAAGACTCGTGATATTTCTCTGTCTTTCCAATGCCCTCATTCGAATGCCCTCCACCAAGAAATCATGCATGATTTATACCAAATGGGAGGGCCAAATCGCTCCCATAAATCCCTTTGTTATTTGGAAATCGATAAAACCATTATAGCTACTCATACCATAAAATTGGGGTGAATTAAACCATAAACCCCGATTTAAACCAAATGGGAGGGACAAATTGTTACCAAAAATTCCCATATTTATGGAAATTGGTTGAATACAAGATTGCAACTCCAAATTTCATGGGCTAAATACATTTTTTTTTTCTCTCCCCCTCATAGAAACCTGCACTAACCCTCTATATGATTTTTATTTTAAAATAAATTAGGGGCGAAGAATTAAAATTAAAAAAAACCACTACAATACAACAAATTCTCCCAATAAAAATTGGGAGGCTCCTTAATTTCGCCCATGAGCGAAATTTCACCCCTAAAATCATCCTTCCTTATCTTTAATAAAGAATATAAAACAATTGGTTGCTAACATGGGACATTCCTCCCATCCGTAGGCACTGTTGCACTAGGTATTTTTGCAACATACCACCCTCGAGTTGGGGCTATGAATCCATAAGGAAAAAAAAGAACTCTCTCAACCTAATTCCCATTAATTCCTCAACCTATTCACTCATGAAATCATCCCAATTACAATCTCTCTTCCCCCCTTCATTCCACACAACCCAAAGAAGTGGACCCCCTTCTCTACAATGCATTCCCTTGGGTTATCACATCTCCTTCCTGAGCTCTAGCACAAACTGGAAAGGAAAATATCAATGTTGGGATCTATAGGGATTCCCCATGGCAATTTCCACAATAGAATTGTATGGAGACATTCTCAACCTCATTTATAAGTTTAGATCCCTTCCTTGCAGCTCATACCATGCTCCTGTCATGCTCTCCATGAAATACCAAATAATTATAGAATGATGGACAACTCCCCAAAGCTAAGGAGTGAATATGTGTGGCTTCAACTAGCCACTTGACACTCAAGAAACTCCCACCCAACTACTTTTGCACACGCTTCAAGGTTTATATTCCTTTTACATAAAATAAGGCAATTGAATTTGGTTTATAATATAATAATGTTATTTCCAATATTTGGCCCCTTTGGCCCCCCTTATCCCCCACTCATTCCTCTCTCTTGGAGTCATATCCCCCCATAGATTTAGTCCCTCATGGCTTGCAATCAACAATGTATTTTTATTTATTAATATGTACATCATTTATATTATTTTCCCCTTAGCCATATTATCTATCTCACCATCCTAAATCACATATTTATATTACATTACATTTATGGGGACCAAAAATAGGGTGTTACATTCCCCTCCCTATTATTTTTGCATTGTCCTCAGTGCACATCATTAAGTATATATACAAAATTTATTTTATATCAATTCTATTTACATTGAAGTTCTAATCCCAATGTTGGTATTACCTTCACATTGCATCTTCTAACCCCACTGGACCTTTACTTGTCCCATGCCTTTGTTCTTGAGCATTGTGTCCTTCTGGCTGTCCAATATACTTGTTGGCTATAGTTGGCATTGGTCTATTTTTCCTTGGAATATCACCATCTTGGGTGTTATTCATTCCAAGTACTCAACTTATGTCTTCATTTTCAGATATTCTTACAATAACCATCAAGCAAACATACATGTTATAGATATTATCATTTAACAATTTTCTAATTTATATGAGTTCCCACCTCCTCAATGTAAGATGATATTCAATAATAAATATACACTTCCAATGCAATTTTAATGGGCAATAATTCTTCTTGTTGTTCTTTTAGCCATTCCATTTTTATTTTCAGCCATCATACCAATATTTTGAATTGAGAATATCCAAAAATATTAATCCATTTTTACATAAAAATAATAATTCATTAATACAAAATTACAATTTCCTCAAAATTTTCTTAGTTAAATTATGGTTAATTATATATGCATATGTATATGTATATGTATGTATGTTTCCTGTTGACTCCATGTTGACACATCTCCTGTTGGATTACTGAGAGGGGGGGTGAATCAGTAATAGAGCAATTTAACCATATAATCCAAGTGTTATATCAATGAAGCATTATTATCCAATAACTGCAGAGTAAATAAGCAATGAACAAATGAAAAATCATACACATACACAGTACACCAGTGTTTTACGTGGAAACCCAAATCGGGAGAAAACCACGGAATGCTTTTTCTTATATGTCTTGAAGAATTACATTCATTGGAAGCACCAACTTCCTTTTTTTTCCCGCTGCAACTGGAAGGAGGCTCCAACCCCCTAGTTTCTCAGGCTACAACCCGAGGGAAGCTCCAACTCCCCAATTCTCTGGCTACAACCAGAAGGAGGCTACAACCCCCTATGTTCTCCGGCTACAACCGGAAGGTGGCTACAA
>ML779371.1:957046-974590 GCA_009831015.1 Picea engelmannii
TGATGTCCAGGGAGGTGTACATACCTTACCCCCCTTTGGATTTGAACCTGTGACCTTCAAGGAGGAAACACATATTATTAACCATCTGGCCCACTCACCATTGAAATTTTTTAATCATAAGAAATCTGTGTGTGTGTGTGTAGATAAAGTTGATATTGATTTTTTTTTTGTTTTTTTTAAATGTCATTGTGTCAACTCCATGTTAAGCACTAAAGGGATTACACATATCTATCATAGTGATATGGGATGTAGAAATAACACATCTCCCTCATACTTAGAAGTAGAAAACACTGGGAAAAATAATTTTTTTACTTTCAATTTCTCTCTTGCTCCATTTATGGACAACATTGATTTTTTTTTTTTTTTTTATATTGATATTTTTTTAAATGCCACTTTGTCAACACCATGTTGACCACAGAAAGAATTACACATCTCTCCCATAATAGGGTCTCTTGCCACTTTGTGAACTCCATGTTGAGCATAGGAGGAATTACACATCTCCCTCATAATGGTCTCTTGCCACTTTGTGAACTCCATGTTGAGCATGGAAGGAATTACACATCTTCCTCATACCGAGATCTCTTGCTCTATTTATGGCTAACAATGAATTTCTTTTGTTATTAATATTTTTTTTTAAATGCTAGTTTGTCAACTCCATGTTGAGCATGGAAGGAATTACACATCTACCTCATATCGTGTTTTACAAATCCTTTTAGCAATCAACTCCATGTTGAGCACAGAAGGAATGACACATCTCCCTCATAAGAAATTTTTTACTTTCAATTGATTTATGAATATATTCTTTAAAGTTGATATTCAAAAATTTACTTTAATATTTTATTTATGGCCCACATTGAAATATTGTTGTTGTTATTAATATTTTTTTAAATGTCATGTGTCAACTATTAAGTGTTAAAGGAATTATACATCTCCCTTATATTAGGAAGTAAGAAGAAAGAAACTATTTTATTTTCAATTACTTTCTCTCTCTCTCTCTCTCTCTCTAGATATAAAGATGGTATAAAATTATTTTACACATCTCCCTCGTACTGGGTTGTAGAAAACGTCTTTAGACATAATGAATATTTTTTATAAAAGAATAGAGCCAATTCAAAATTGTCTCTTCCTAGAAGTTAGCCAAGTTTAACATTAAAGTTGTATTGTGTATTAAAAATATGTTCCATATTACATAATGATATTTTATAGGTAAATATAAATTAAAATGTGAGAGTAGAGTTTATTACACACAATTTAGAATGCATTTTGAATTAATGTAATGACATAGATAAATACAACAAGATTTGTCTCAAGATAGACAAACTACCTTGATCACATAATCTATCAATTGAGAAAATATTTCAACTTCACACCATTCTAGGAAGCATTCTCACACCATTCTAGGAAGCATATAGTTGGAGTGAATCTCTCACATCCAACAAGATCCAAGAACCTCCTAAAGACTAGGAATAGACTCTTCTCATAGAGATGAACTCTACTCAATAATGACCAATAATCACAACAACCTCAAATATGATCACACATATTAGAAGTAGGAGTTACATATTCTAACACTCCTCTTTAATGACTACTTGTCTTAATCTTCATTAACTAAGGTATTCATTAACACCTTATCTTTTCTGCAACACATGCTCCACTATGAATTAAAGAACCTCCTAATTTTTTTATGTTAGTGGTAGCATTGAATAGGTATTTCCGCATAGGTCTATGTGTCTAGACATGTGGAAATTGTCCAAAGCCTTCTACTCTTGAATTTACTTTAATTAAAGAAATTGTTAAAGTAAAATTCTTTTATTAATTAATTATGTAATTAGTTAATTGAGTTATTTAAGAAACATGCTAAAATGACTTAGCATGCAACATGCAATCTAAATCTCAAGTGAGTGTGAGAAGTAATCTCAATCATAGATCACTTTGGAGATTATAAATAGATTGTAACTCATGATTATAAAAGCAAGGATATGAGGAGGAGGAAGACATTTTTTACACATATAGAAAAGGAGGACCTTTGCTAGTGTGGAGTCTCCAAGGTCACACTCAAGAGTAGAGAAGAACCTTTGCTCGAGTGCTTGGATCATGAAGGATGGTGATTCAAGAGGACCAAGGATTACATTTGATAGGAGTTGTGTTGAGAGAGTCGACAAACAAAGTATTGGATCATGAAGGAATGCGGTTCAAGATATTGGATAGGTGAATAAGGAACTTCATATAGATATTGTACAAGTCATTGAGAAGAGGGAACCGAGGCATACACAGGTGGGTTTTAGCATAAGAAAGATACAGGAAAGAGTCAGACCGTATGGATTTTTTCATACGGTCTTTCCGTAAAAACCCGCGGGTCACAGTGGAGACAATTGCGGACATCGGTGGGTCATAGTGTGGCAAGTCATGGATATCCATGGGTCACTGAAGAGACAGTTTCATATGCCTAGAAAAGTGTGACAAAATTGGTTGTACAGCAGGTCAAACCTTTCCAGGTTAGTCTGTAGTTGTATTTCTCTTAGTGGGCCATTATCCTTGTTACGGGAGCCCTGATTTTATCATAATAAAATCATTCTTAGCACTCGTTTACCCTCCGGGGTTTTTTTCAGGGGTATTTACCTAAAATTTTTGGTGTTCACGTGTGCTTGATTTGGTTTCCTTGTTTATGCTTCTACTGCATGATATTGAGTTGAATATTTCAATAGTGTATTATTGTTTTGTGAGATGCTAATCTGATTGCAGTAAGGAAATCACTAGATAAAAAAGTACCTAGGTGTTGGAGTTATATTTTCAACATGGTATCATAGTTCATTCTTTGAAGGGAAGTTAGATCAGTACAGGGGTAGTTTTCTAGCAACATGTTATTTGTAGGGAATTTTATCATGTCGTAGGGATGGCAAAAACATTGTTGAGAGTTGAAAAAAGATTGGATGGAGCATCCAACTTACTATCTTGGAAAGCAAGAGTTACTTTGGAGTTGAAGGAGTATGAACTTTGAGAGTTAGTGGATAAAGTAGTTACTCCACTGACAGATCTGACAACTTTAGATGCTCACAACAAGAAGGAGGTCAAATCAGAGAGAGTCCTCGTAGATTCTATGAAGGATCATCTAATCCCTCACCTAAATGAGAAAAATACGACCAAATATATGTTTGATTCCTTGGTAAGTTTATTCCAGAGAAAGAACATGAATATGAAGATGGTCTTAAGGAATAAACTCAGATCAATTTAGATGTCTATATCAGATCATGTTACTAGTTATCTCATGAGGATCACATAGGTGCGTGATGAATTTGCAACCATAAGGGATAAAACAGATGACACAAAGCTCATGAATGCGGAATTTAATGGTCTTCCCATGTCACGGGAACCATTTTTCAAGGGAATTTGCGCTCAATCCCATATTGGAAGAGACTTTGGGATGATTGCATCCAAGAAGAGACTCGGGAGGATTCTAAGAGAGACAAGTAGGAATATGAAGAGGAGGAGAACATGGCCATTGTCAGTAAGACTAGGAAGGACAAAGGAAAGGGTTCCAGAAAACATGGTAATAGTGAGGAGTCAACCTCATAGCCCGGAAAGAAGGACTTGAGTAAAATCAAGTGCTTCATGTGCCACAAGTTTGGGCACTATGCATCACAGTGTCTGGAGAAGAAGAGGAAAGAGAAGATGAAAACAACAACATCAATAAAGACACAGATAGATGAGTTTGCAATAAAGTTTGAGAAGGAATTCTCAATGTTCACATTCCTCTCTACCAACACCTACTCAAGAAGTGTGTGGTACTTGGACAATGTTGCTTCTTGTCACATGACGAGGACACACATGATTTTCTCACCAATTGGTCAAAGATAGACTCATATATACATGTGGAGCTTATCACCCTTTCCAATTGTGGTGTATAAGGAGTTGGTATAGTCAAGTTCCATCTCAAGTCAGGAGGTTTTATGGAGGTGGAAGATGTGCTATATGTACCATAACTAAAGAATAACTTGTTCTCATTTTCAGTTTTGGAGGACATGGGTTTTACAATTACTTTTTAGAGAGGGAAAGTACTCATATGTTCATAGGGAGCTATCCCTAACACAATAGTGAGCATTGGTGTCAGAGAGGGAAAGTTATATAGGTTTCAAGGCCAACCTATAAGAGGATCCAAGGGGATATTGGATCATGGATCGATGTCAGTGACATAGGACGAGGAGCAGGACACTCAGAAGGGTGAGAAGGCAAAGGATGAGCAGAGTTCATAGACTTCTGGTGTGGGGAGTGAACCTTTAGAGGGGAAGAGGGAGTTATCCCCTTCTTGTTCTATCAGGAGACCGAGTTGGTACGAGATGAAATTGATGGATGCTTGGGAGAAAGAATCACTTAGGAGCACATTGAGGGAGAGAATACCTTCAATGAATTTTTCAAACTTTGTGGCATTGATATGTAGAATCATCAATTTTGAGACTTCCAGTTGGTATTCAGGGTTCAACTAACCAACAAGGTTGGAGGAATTCCAGTATGCAGGATGGTGTGTGTGACATTATGCCAGAGTCGGAGCCAGAACAAGTTCCAGGTGGCTCTTCGACAAATACCTTCCTCACTAAGAGGGAGTGTTGATGTTAGTGGTAGCATAAAATAGCTATTACTTCACATGTTTATGTGTCTAGACATGTGGAAATAGTCCAAATCCTTCGACTCTTGAATTTACTTTAATTAAGGAATTATTAAAGTAAATTGTTTTTATTAATTAATTATTTAATTAGTTAATTGAGTTATTTAAGAAACATGCTAAAAGTACTTAGCATGAAACATGTAATCTAAATATCAAGTGAGTGTGAGAAGTAATCTCCACTGTAGATCTTGGATATTAGAAATAGATTGTAACTCATGATTATAAAATCAAGGCTAGGAGAAGGAGAAATAAATTTTTCACATAGATATCAAAGGAGGATCTTTGCTGGTGTGGAGTCTCCAAGGTCACACTCAAGAGTAAAGAGGAACATCTGCTTGAGTGCTTGGATCACGAAGGATGGTGATTTAAGAGGACCAAGAATTACACTTTATAGGATTTTTTTTGAGAGAGTCGATACATAGAGTATTGGATCACGAAGGACTGTGGTTCAATATATTGGATAGGTGAAGAATGAACTTCATCTAGAGATCATATAGGTCAAGGAGAAGAGATAACTGAGGCATATGTAGGTGGGTTTCAACAGAATAAAGACACGGGAAAGAGTCAGACCATACAATCTTTCCATACAAATCCATAGGTTACAGTGGAGACAGTCGCAGACATCCACAGGTCACAGTGGGGCAAGTCACGGATATTCGCAGGTTACTCTAGAGATAGTTGCGGATGCCTAGAAAAGTGTGCCATAATTGGTTGTAAAACAGGTCAGACCTTGATAGGTTAGTCTGCAATTGTATTTCTCTTAGTAGGTCATTATCCTTGTTACGAGAGCCCTGATTTTAGAATAATGAAATCATTCTCAGCATTGATTTTCCCTTTGGGGTTTTTTCCAAGGGTGTTTACCCAAAATTTTTGGTGTTCATGTGTGCTTGATTTGGTTTCCTTGTGTTAGCACTCCGTAAATATGTTCAGTTGATAAATAGAAGAGGAAGGTAACTTTTTCAACCAACTTTGAGGCCCGAAACTAGCCTTTCAGACCTGGAGAGGGCTCTCTCAGGAGACTCTATCTCCGCGCGGGATATGGCTTTGAATCAACGGCTAGATTTAACACCTTTGATATAATGGGTTCTGGTTATATTGGTGCAATAAAATACAACTTTGGGCTATGGAGTCAATTCTAGGAAACAACGGAAACAAATGACTCGGTGACTAAACTTTGAGAGGATAAAGGCTAAGCGAGCAAAAATATTGAGTGCAAAGTAGTAATGTGTGGTGAAGAGAAATTACAAGAAGTTACTCGGAGCACTGCTGTGGGTGAATTTAGAGTTAACTTTTAGAAGAAAAACATTTTGTCTAAATGGCGCGAACAAGGGGCGATGCACATCGAATCCACAGGTTCAAAAATTTGTTTTGAATTTGATAGAAAAAGATATGAATAAAGGTATCAGGAAGCACATACACAAGAAAATGAAAATAATACATCCAACTACTACAATTAGAGTCTTTTCATCAAAGTTATAGAACTTTTGCATTAAGTATCGATCGAACTCAAATTACATACAATAACTATTGTCTATACCAATTTTTCTAACCAACTTGGCTTACATCAAAAAGATCAGATATATAAACGAGGGCACCGGTTAGGCTACCCAACTCTTCTAACTACTATCTCTACGAACTAGGGAACTGATTGTTCCGCATTACAAAACTCTTCGCATGACGTTTTCCAAAAATAGACAAAAGATACATCTAGCTACATCATGATCGTTGTAACCCGCCATGGGGATTCAGTTGTCGATCAGGTATCTGGATGGACAAGTGTCGGTCAAAGTCCCGTTGTCTGCTGTAATGGATTTGATTTTCTCTCGCATGCTCATTTGTTGGGGGAAGTGTGTGCAGAAAGTGGTTCTAGACAGTCACGGTCATTATTAAAATGGTGAAATGTCTCCTTCAAAATTGTCAAGATTTGCCTCCTGTTTGTGAATACAGGAATAGACTCGGCTAATCTTGTTTATTTTGCTCGCCGGCGAGAGCTGGACGGACTATATCTTCAGCCTCTTCACATTCTCTTGAGTGTTTGGATTACCTTTTTTCTGCCAGCCACAGTGCTACAATCATATATTGTGCCTCTCTGAGCTTTCTTTTTAGCCACGTCATGTTCCCTTTATGACCTTGTGTTGTTGATGCTTCCATGGTATTTGTCACCAACTTTTGTCTCAACTCCTTGTTCTTTTGGCATAGTTCGACAATGGATAGCTTTGATTGTTTCAGCTACTGAGATGTCTCTTGACTATTTTCACCTGCGACATCCATCCTCCTCGTTCTGCTCTAAATTTTTCAGCTGGTACCTTCCAAAGGCTCCAGGAAGATGACACACATAAGTAATTGTTCAGTGATTGGTCATGTGTGTGGCTCATCCGAGATTCGAGTTTCCCTAACTTCCTTTTTCTTCCTTGGTCTTCCCCTTCTCTGAGGTATCCACTGTTGGGGAGAAATGGCTTCCACTATCCTTCCTTCTTGCATAGTTCCTTCCACTCCAATTTCTGCACTGTGTGATGTTGTCGTTCCCATGGGTAAAAGAAAATCCCTCTTTTATCCTTGGGGGTGTCTGTTGTGAGTGAGAATGAATCCCAATCATTTTGGGGTTTGGGTCTAGAAATTTCGCCACTTCGCGCACCCTTCTTTATGCTTTGAGAGGTCGCCATGGCGCGACTAGTGTTTATCCTACATGCGGTGGATCTGACGAATGCCCAATATGGAGAAATTGATCGATCTGGGCCTAAGAAAAAACTTACAGATAGAGCCTGAATCTATTTTCATGAATAACATGGGTGCAGGAGCTTTGGGATTTATAACAAATTGGATGGAAGGAGGAATTGTGCCAAGGAATAGTCAATTCATGGTCACTAAATGTTTCGAATCGAAATGCAGATTTTCCATGGTACATCCCCGCATGTAAGGTACATGTGATAAGGGTTTCACGACATACATGATACGAATGCTGATATTTTTCATTCCCTTGACATTCATATTGAGATGATAATAGTTTCTGCACTTGCCGATGTGACTTCCATTAACTACTTGACTCGACCTGGGCCCCGTAGAAGCTACTTTTTAACAGGACCTGATTCTCTGGGAACAACATACTCGTACCATTTACACATGTTTCGACTCTGACATCCCTTCCTACTTTGAAGGGCCAACCGACCACTTGCTGACTTCATCCCCTTCACTATCACGTATCTGAATTCACATGTTTGGACACATGGGCCATAACCTGACCGAAAACTGACTCTAACTGAAAGAAAAATGGCAGTGCTAACAACTGGCTCTAACAGGGATATTATCCTCCCTATAAGGTAGCAAAGAACAATAGATCAGGTGCCTGACCATTGGGCCTTATTTCGACTCTTCGACACTGCACCATAAAGAATAGGATGCAACCTAAACCTATTAGCATAGTTTCTAAAAGAATCAGCATAAAACTCAGGGACTTCACTCCGGGATTCAATTTTCTGCTAACCTACTGACTTGACACAAAAATAAAATGACTATTTAGAATGAAAAATGACTTAAATTTTTTTTATTTCATCAGATAATATTTGAGGAACCTTCCATTTACAGGTCCCTAACCAACGCACTCCCCATTCAACTCTTCCAAAAAATAATCATTATTTCCGCGATGCACACCAATTCTGAATGGACCTGTCCACAGGTTATCTAACTTTCCATGCTTTCCTTTGTGCTCATTTCTCTTGTCCCATCTCAACACTAGATAACCAAACCGGAAATCCTCTGGCTTGGAACGCTTTTCAAAGGCTTTCTTCATTTTTTCCTGGTGGAGCTGTGATTGACTGTACACTTTTTCCCTTATTTGTTGTGTGTGAACCAATTGATTTATTCTTCTCTGCACGTCATTTGGCTCGGCCTCCTGCTCTTGCAACATATTTTTGATGGGCAACCCTAATGTGGTAGGGAAAATTGCGTCTGCGCCGTATACAATATGGAATCGCGATGTTGAGATGAACTTCTTGGTGGTAACCCAATCTGCCCACAACGCATAGATAATCTTTTTATGACAGGCTTTCTTATTGTCTTGCAGGAGCCTTTTGATGATCCAGGTTAGGATTTTATTCGAGGATTCCGCTAACCCGTTTCCTTGTGGGTAGTACGTCGTAGAATGCCCCAGGTTTATATTGTAATCTTGAATTTTTTTTTCCATCCTCTTAGACTTGAAATCAACCGCGTTGTCTATTATGATCTTGATGAGGCATCCAAACCTCGACAAGATGTTTGTCTCCAGGAATTGGATGATGACTGTGTCGGTAGCTTGCTTCATGGGGATCGTTTCTATCCATTTCATGCAGTAGTTGGTGGCCGTGAGTATCCATTAGTGTTGTGCCAAGGATGGAAGATTTATTTCCCCTATGAAATCCAAACCCCATTGCATGAATGGTGCCTTGACTGAGATCGAATTTAGTGGCAGGGGTTGCAGCTTTCTTCTCCCATCGAAAATCTGACATTCGTGGTAGTTGGAGACTTCTTTGTACATGTCTGTGAAGATTGTAGGCCAATAGTAACCCACCCTAAGGATTTTGTGCGTGGTGGTTTTCCAGTAATGGTGTCCCCCACAGTCACCCTTCTGAAATTATTTCGTGGCTCGCTTCATGTCATTCTCTAGCAAACAACTCAGCAACACTCTCCCAGGATCTTTTCAGTAGAGTGAGTTGTCCAGGATGCAAAACTTCACTGCTTTGAGCTTGATAAATATGGCCTTAGTCTTACTTACATTTAAAGGGGCTTAGATATTCTTCAACACATAGATGATATCTACATACCACGACGAATCGACGAACTCCTGGGATACCTGCGCAGTTGTTTATTCTTAAGGGATATCTGATAGATCGACGATGAAATTTATTCCCACAGCGTCGCAGTCCGACTGTGCCATTAGCTTCGCGAGGCCCTGACCCTTAATTATTTTTGTTGGCTTGATATCGAGGTCATATTCCAACATGGCCGCTATCCATTTTCCTCTCCTCCCTTCGGGTTCGGGCTTAGTCAGGATATCCTTAACTGAATTGTTGGGCACATAAGAAATAACGTGGGAGTTCAATATGTACATTCTGAACTCCTTCGAGGCTTTAACTAAGGCATATGCTTGTTTTTTCATAATGTTATACCTTGGTGGAGCATCCCTCAACGTCTTGTTGAAATAGGTTATAGGTTTCTTGAAGTTTTGCTCATATTTCTACAATAGCACGTCGACAATAGTGTGCTCTGAGGAGAATGAAAACATGATGAAATCCTTTGTGAAGTCTGGGCTAGCTAGCACATGGGCTCTATTCAACACCACTTTGATATCTTTGAAATATTTCTTGGCCTCCGGGTTCCACTTGATCTCATTTCCCTTCATGAGCATGCAGGTTATATTCTTTATGATCTCTGGTATGTTCAGGATGAATCTCATCAAGAAGTTTACTTTTCCTACGAAGGATTGCACTTCTTTTTTACTGCACAGAGTGATTTTCAAGATTCCTTCAACCCAGTTGGGGTCTATATTAATTCCTTCCTTCGAGATAATATGTCCCAACATCTTCCCTTATTCCACCCCGAAATGTGATTTCTTTGGATTTAGCGATATGACAAACTTCGTGCACTTCTAGAAAAAATTTCTTTAGATGCTTGAGGTGTTGTTCGTCGGAGATGGAGTATACCATGATATCATCCATATAGATCACAATGAACTTGTCCTTTTCGTCGACAAACACGATATCCATTTCCCTTTGGAAAGTAGCTCCAGTGTTCATCAGGCTGAAGGGCATCTTGGTGTACATGAACTTTCCACATGGAGTTGTGAAAGTTGTTTTTTCTCTGTCGTCTGGGTGGACCATGATATGATTATACCCCAAAAAACTGTCCAACATGGACATCTTCTGGGACCCCACCACCTTTTGCGGGATATAGTCCATTTTAGGGAGAGGGTAGTGGTCCTTTAGGGACACTTTGTTCAAGTTTCAGAAGTCCACACACAGTCTTATATCACCGCTCTTTTTTCTTACAGGTACCAAATTAGCTACCCATTTTGATAATCTTAAAGAAATGATAATCTTAGCTTCGAACAACTTCTTTACCTCCTTCTCGATCAACGACAGTAGCAGGGGATTTATCCGTCGCAGTTTTTGTTCGAATGACTTCTGATTTTCTTTGAGAGGGATGACATGCTGGATTACTTCAATTTCATACACCTTCAAATCATCATAGCTCCATGTGAAAATGTCGAGGAAATCCTTCATGAGCTTAACATATTCTTTCCTGACCTCTAGAATGAGCGTTTTTGATAATTTTATCATTTTCGGGTTCTCCTCAGTCCCAATGTTGCAGTCTTCCACGTCCTCTTCGCTTGAAGTGATCTTGGGTTTTTTAGCCATGTCATTTTTGTCAAACATCTTTTCCAGTGGCACTAACCCCTTCAGAATGATGTTATTTTTCAGTTGTATTATGTCCCTTCCCGTGATCTTTTTCTGGAAAGGGTCGTCATTACTGTGCACATCCACGCTCCCATCTTCGTCGCAACAACATTCATCATCAATGTTTGTGTTAGCGAACTTGTCACTCATCTGAATAAATACTTCTACCTACTTGTCGTCCTCAAACACATGTCAGTATTTTATATTATCAGGCACCGTCAGCCTATGTTTGAATTCAATCTCGTATTTTTTTTTTGGGAAGATGGGATTTTAAAAACTGAGTCTGAGGTGCCCAACGCATCGACAATTTGATTTTTCTCCCTTGGGATAACATATATGTCATATTATGAAAATTCCTCGAGGAGGTCGAACGCCAAGTTTTTGTACGCTCTCATCCTAGGGTGCTTTGTTTGATATATTCCTTTAACCTGGTTTATGACCAGCTCTGAGTCTCTGTGCACTAATATCCTCTTTGCGCCTAATTATTTCAACACCTTCAGGCCCATAATCAATGACTCATACTCAGCCATGTTGTTTGTGCATTCGAATGCGAGCTTGTATGAGAACAAATTTGTGCCCACTTCAAGAGGGCTTACCCATACGTCAACACCTACTCCTTCCTTGCTAACAACACCATCGAAACTCATGTTCCATATCTTGTTTTCCGTGCGATCTTTTAGGTCAGTGCACTTTTCTTCTTTCCACACGGTTTCCTCATCAATTGTCACGATGGTTGTTGGATCTTCTTCTTCGAAACTCAAGTCATTGTAGAAAATAGAAGAACCAACCTCACTGTCAATGGAGTATATGGGGTGGTTGTTTGGTTGTGTTTTGATGCTTACTATGTATTTCAAAAACATTTCCCTGTACAACCGTCTGTCCTAGCCAAAGATAGGAATGGTGGCATATGACATGTCCATTTGCAAGGTCCCCTTTAACTTCACAGCCCACGATCTGGACAACAGCATGCCAAACTTAAGGGGTATGTCTGCCATGACCACGTCCATAACCATGTTATTTGAAGGAATTTGGGCCAATGACACAACCAAATCCTTGATGAGACCCAAGCATTTGACTTTCCTTGAATCAAAAGAGAAAAGGTCCATGTATGGTCTAGTGATGTCCAAACCCAGTTAGTCCATGATCATCTTTGGCATGAGGTTGTGCAACACATTGGAATCCAACATGGAGTTATGCAGGGTCATGTCATGAACCTTCAGACTGACGTAGAATGGAGGTACGTCCTTAGTATCACCTGTCTCCTCAACAGGCAGACCAAACATAATAGCAGGGTGATCGTCTTGTACATTCAAAGTATCTGGGGCCCCTCCCATTTTCAAAATTTTAGTAATCTACTCCCAATACTCTCCCTTTCTGATAATTTCGTTGAATGGGACAGAGATTTTTATTTTATCCATTTCATGCTCAAATTTAAAAGGAGGGCAGAATTTCTCTACCTCTTTTCCACCTACTTCTTGGCTTGTTTCCGAAGTTTTCTGCAGGGCCTCTTCCTTCGAATTTTCCTTCTCCTTCGCATCCTTGTTCATGTTTTCTGGCCTTGATTGACTTGTGGAAGGGGTGTCTGTCGAGGGTTTCCTTATGGGATTAGCCTATTGAGGCTCGGTAGACGCTTCCTTGCTCCCGAGGTTATATTTCTTCTGAAACTGCATGATGGAATTCTGATAACCTTTTATGAACTCTTATGTTTCCCAGGACAACGTGTCATCAGTTTCCCCAATCCATGCATCATTTGTCTCCAACATAAAATCATCATTTCTGCTCATGTACCGATCATGTTCACTCTTTGTTAAGAACAGGCGCGGGTTCTTTTCATCACAACAATGCATTTGGTATTCGAACATCTGATCAAAGTCTTCATCCACGTAGTTTTTTTGGAATGGAGGCCTTGTCTGCTAGTCGTCTTGATCTCTCTACTCCCTATGTTCCCTCTGTCTCATCTGAGTAACCTGACCCCTCTCGAGGTTCTGATTCCTGGGCTTGGGGTCATGCTATTCTTGGGCAGTGGGTCTATTTCCCATAGACATCCTCTCCATTAGCTTCTCCATGGTTCTCATCATTAAGTCAAATTTGTCGTCTGCATATCTAGATGTTGATGGTTGCGCATCTCCTTGGGGATTTTATCTCCTCTATTGAATCTCTATTTGATCTTCCCCGGCGCCATCATATTTACCTCAACTTCGATCACATTGCTCATTATCGCGTCCAGGTTTGTTGATCTTCTTTCTCTCAATATAAGAGTGAATTCGTTGTCGAAAGATTCATCATATCGCCACTGCGCAGCCCCGGGAGGTGGCTGAAATTATGTAGGAATCGAGTTATAAACCTTCATGAAACGGGCTGAGAATTCTTGCACCGTCTCCTCTGATGCCTTCTTCATATTATTGTACTACATTAACAATTGCAAGGGGTTCTTCTTATCTCCCCATCTATTGATGAAATATGTTTCGAACGCGACAAAGTTTTGAATACTTGCTAGTCATAGGGATTTGAACCACTTCCTCACCTCTCCCGCAAAACTCTACGTGAACAACCTCATTTTCGCCTCTGTATAGTCTACCTCTTCCAGGTCGATGAAGTCGTTGAACCAATCCAGGTGCTTCTGGGCTGAGACATTCCCTTCAACATTGTAGAGTTTAATTCTCTGGCTATAATTTTGGGGCAGATCATGCAACTGAGATGGTAGAATGAGGGGGCCAAATCTGGCAGCCATGGCTCTAGGAGGGTTGGGGTTTTGAGGGATATTGTTAGACAGTAGGGCTTGGAATCTCTTCTGGTCGAAAACTATCTCATCCAAGTTGGTTTGTGACTTAGACTTAAACATGGTTTCCTCGAATAACTTGTCAAACTCTAGGTCGTCAATGCTTTGCACACCATCTTTAGGTAAGGACAGGCTTCTATCCAGGTAATATAACGGGTTCGACGCTTGCTCTCTAGTCTTGCGTAGAATCTTCTCGGCATCGTACACAGGCTCCGTAGGGTTTGGGTTAGGATTTTCTCTACTATAGATCGTCTTCGGCTCCAGGGTTCTTGAACTGCACTACTTGATACTATTGGTCTTTTTGACTGGAGTCGCTAGGGTAGAGGCTTCAACCGGTACATATGTTTGTCCCTCTGTTACCCTCAGGGGTCAAACTGCAATGTTAGTCGTTCTCCCAGGGAAAATCTATTCAATTTCGTCCCTGACAATGACGCTAGAATGTTAGCACTTCGTAAACCTGTTCGGTTGATAAATAGATGACAAATGTAATTTTTTCAACCAACTTTGAGGCCCGAAACTAGCCTTTCGGACCCAGAGAGGGCTCTGTCGGGAGACTCTATCTCCATGCGGGATATGGCTTTGAAGCAGCGGATAGATTTAACACCTTTGATATAATGGGTTCTAGTTATATTGGCGCAAGAAAATACGACTTTGGAATATGGAGTCGATTTGAGGAAATAACGGAAACAAATGACTCGGTGACTGAACTTTGATTGGATAAAGGCTAAGCGGGAAACAATCTTCAGTACAAAGTAGTAATTTGTGGCAGAGACAAATTACAGGAAGTAACTCGGAGCACCGCTGCAGGTGAATTCAGAGTTAAATTTTAGAAGAAAAATGTTTTGTCTAAATGGCGCGAACAAGGGGCTTTGCACAATGAATCCACAAGTTCAAAAATTCATTCTGAATTAGACAGAAAAAGATATGAGTAAAGATAACATGAATCACATACACAAAAAAGGGAAAACAATACATCCAACTGCTACAATTAGAATCTTTTCATCAAAGTTACAGGACTTTTGCATTAAGTATTGGTCGAACTCAAATTACATACAATAGCTACTGTCTATACCAATTTTGCCAACCAACCTGGATTACATCGAAAAGATCAGATATATAAATGAGGGCGTCGATTGGCTAACCTACTCTTCTATTTGATATCTCTACAAACTAGGGAATTGATTGTTCCATGTTACAAAACTCTTTGCAAGAGGTTTTCCAAAAATAGACAAAAGATACATCTAGCTACATCATGATCGCTATAACCTACCATGGGGATTTGGTTGTTGATTAGGTATCTGGATGGACAAGTGTCTGTCAGAGTCCCATTGTTTGCTGTAATGGATTTGATTTTCTGTCGCATGCTCATTTGTTGGGGGAAGTGTGCGTGACAAGTGGTTGTATACAATCACGACCATTATTAAAATGGAAAAATGTCTCCTTTAAAATTTTCAATATTTTCCTTCTATTTGAGAATACAGGAACAAACTCAGCTAATCTTGTTTATTCTGCTCGCTGTCAAGAGCTGCACAAACTATCTCTTCAGTCACTTCACATTCTCTCAATTGTTTGGCCTACCTTTCTTCCGTCAGCTGTTGTGCTTTGCACAACTGTACAATTGTATCCTTCACCTCTCTGAGCTGTCTTTTTAACCACGTCACGTTCCCTTCACGACCTTGTGCTACTGATGCTTCTGTGGTATTTGTCGCCAACTGTTGTCTTAGCTCCCTATTCTCTTGGCACAGTTCGACAATGGCTAGCTTCGCTTGTTTCAGTTGTTGAGATGTCTTTGACTATTTGCATCCGCAACATCCATCCTCATTGCTCTTCTCCCACTTTCTCAGCCGGTACCTTCCAAAGGCTCCAGGCGGACGATGCACATAAGTAATTGTTCAACGATTGGTCATGTGGGCGGCTCATCTGAGATTCGAGTTTTCCCAACTTCCTTTTTCTTCCTTGGTCTTCCTCTTCTCTGAGGTATCCATTCTTGGGGAGACAGAGCTTCCACTATCCTTCCTTCCTGTGCAGTTCCTTCCACTCCAATTTATGCGCGGCGTGTTGTTTCCATTCCCGTGGGTAAAGGAAAAATCCCTCTTTTATCCTTGGGGGTGCCAGTTGTGAGTGAAAATGAGTCCCAATCACTTTGGGGTTCAGGTCTGGAGATTCTTCCACTTCAGGTGCCCTTCTTTATGCTTTGAGAGGTCACCATGGCACGACCAATGTTTATCCTGGGCGCGGTGGATCCGACAAATGACCAAGATCAAGAATTCGATCGACCTGGGGCTAGGAGAAAACTTACTGACAGAGCCTGAATCTGATTTCCTGAATAACATGGGTGCAGGAGATCTGGGATTTATAACAAATCGGGTGGAAGGAGGAATTGTGCCAAGGAACAGTGAATTCATGGCATCTGGATGTTTCGAATCGAAATGCATATTTTCCATGGCACATCCCCACATGTAAGGTACAGGAGATAAGGGCTGCAGGACACACATGATACGAATGCCATGATTTTTCATTCCCTCGACCTTCATAATGAGGTGATAATAGCTTCTGCACTTGCTAACACGACTTCCATTAATTACTTGACTCGACCTGGGGCATGTAGAAGCTACTTTTTAACATGAACTCACTCTTTGGGAACAACATACCGGTACCATTTATGCATGTTTTGACTTTGACATCCCTTGCCGCTTCCAAGGGCCAATTGACCACTATTTGACTTCGACCCCTTCACTGTTATGTACCTGACTTCACATGTTTGGACACATGGGCCATAGTCTGACCAAAAAATGACTCTAACTGAAAGAAAAATGGTGGCGCTAACACCTTGTTTATGCTTTTGTTGCATGATATTGAGTTGAATATTTGAGTCTAGTGTATTATTGTTTTGTGAGCTGCTAATCTAATTGCGGTAAGGAAATCACTAGATAACAAAGTACCTAGGTGTTGGAGTTAGATTTTCAACATTGATCAACAAAGTCTATCTCTGGTCCATCCTAGCACTTTCATCTCATACATCGATCATACACAAATCACCAAACTCTCAACATGCATATAAAGAACCAACTATCCACTAAAATACATGGGTTATCGGCTATTGTAACCACCGATATAATAGGATGTCCTTTCATGTACATTGTTCATTCAACATGTTGATTAACTTCTCCTGAATGTAGAGCTTCACCTTCCTGAATATAAAACCAATGACATGGTCCACCCCTAGTGTTAAAGAACTCCACTATAGAGGCTATTGTACTATACGAATCGGTTATAACAAAGTTATCAACTTGACGAGAACTCTCTAGAGTTGTCATTTTTTAGAGGTTGTATTTAGTGGTTGTTTTTATCCTCATTTCAAAAAATGGTGCTATTAAGTGGTGCTACCAATAGCACCATTTTTTGGGGGGTGGTTAAATTGGAGACTTGCTTGAAATCACAACCTTGACAACTGACACTATCGTGTAAAATTTACCTTTGAATCGAAAAATGATGCTTCCAATAACACCATGTTTATTTTTGGAGTTAAATTATGGATTAATTAAAAACATGGCCCTAATGACTGGTAGCATCAAAAATAAAATAAAAAAGTCAAAAGTGGCTTCTAAATCGACTTAGAAATTCATTTATTAATAAAAAAATTATTTTATTTTTAAGTTACATTAAAATAAAAAAAA
>ML779372.1:8491-30150 GCA_009831015.1 Picea engelmannii
ATCCAGTGAGTGTATTATCTCACCCTGTGAATGTCTTTTTGGTTTTTCTGGTTGTATCTAATTAAACACAGACCCCATAGCCCAATGGATGTGTAGACCGTCTCAACCAATTTAAAAACTCTTTGACAACAAAACCTATAGTTTCTTTACCTAGCCTAATACCTGAAATTAAAAACAAAGCTAAATCATATAGAGAGATCCCTCTCTGAAGCTGGAAGGGCTAGATCCCATCTTTAAAAGCGGTTGGATAAGGTTACCTTTGTATATTTCTTCTCTTTCAACCTCTAGGAAATTTACAGAGCGCTAACAACAATAACAAATCTGACCCTACATTTATTGGTGACATTAAGTTTTGCTTTATCACATACCCAACCAAGAGGATAAGGATTTGGATGTTGTTTCATTTCAAGACCCATCTTTTTGACAAGTGCTTCAGATATCAAGTTTACTTAGGAACCCAGATCAAACAATGTATCTATCTTAGTTTGTTTATATAAAACTTTTATGTGAAATAATTCATTCCTCTTTCATTCATCGTCATGAGATTCATTATTGGAATTTGAACTAGTATGAAGGGAATCTTTACCTTGTAATCCAACCGGTATGATATTTCCTTCGTATTTTGAATAAGAACCAATATCTTGTTGTACTGTAGCAACGATTTTTGTCTTCCCCTTTCCACCGAACTATTTCGGTCTCTTCTCTGGATGTAGTTTCCAACATTGTTCATCATTATGACCACTTTTCTTGCAATGAGTGCAAGATGGATTTCCTTCTTCTCTCTTTACTGTGGCGGTCATCTTGTCCTTCCTTTTAGACTTCTTAAATGGATTATGTGGGAGATTGTAATGTTTCTTTGTGGGATCTTCTTGAACATGCTTTCCACTGTTCTCAAGGTGAGTGGCTTGCATACAAACTTCGTTAAGACTGGTGGGGTTAACAAATAGCAAAGTATGATGAATATAACTATGAAGTGAGCCAATATACTTTCTTAAAGTTTCATAAGAATCCAAAGGAATGTTTAATGCAAGAGCTTTATTTTTAGATTCTTCTATGAAACTTTCTACAGTTTGACCTTTACTTTGTCTTAAAGTTCTCCATTCCATCATTGCTTTATGGAAATAACCCAATGGATAAAATTGCTTCCTTATCGCTGATTTAAATTCCGACCATGAGGAAAGAAGATTACCACACTTACTTCTGTCTTGAAGTTTTCTCTCCCACCATACGAGAGCGGTGCCTTCCAACCGAAGAGAATAGAGTTGCACTTTAACTTCCTCTTCATCAATATGTTGAACACAATAATATACTTTAACCAGTCAGATCCAATTATCTAGCTTTTCAAGATTAGCATCTCCATTAAACATAGGAAAAGCAAATTTTACATCAAGCTTTAATAATGGTTTTTGAAAAGAGGCTTTATGGCTAGAATGATGAGAATGCTCAGAGGAAGAAGAACTAGAACTTGATGGTGAAGATGGAGTCTCAAGAGGGTCTCCTCCTAGAACTTGACAGTGAAGATGGAGGCTCAAGAGGGTCTCCTCCAACCCCTTGATTTACCGAAGCATCATCATCAACTTGTGCTTCCGTTTTCTTCCCTTTCTTCTTCATCCTCTTCTCGTAGTCTCCATACATTCATTCAACCATTTATGACATGCGATAAAAGACCATATGGAAGTTTTTCTCATGTTCATCATGCTTGTCCTCTTATGCCATTTTCTTCCTTCGAGATGCATGACCAACTTCTGGATTGAAAATCTTAAGAGTTCCTTCACCCTACTTATGCTTGGCCCTAGTAAGCATTTACACTCAAGAATTCAAGTCAAAGATGACTGCTTTGATACCAACACGGTCCGAGATCTTTTCATCGAAGTGACTTATAAAGAATTGCATTAAATGAGCATAAATTAACGTGCACCATTAAAGAAGGAAAAGCTCAATAATGAAGAGACATAAGAATCAAATTTGAACACAAAAAACTTGATAACGGAGTTCGTCCCTGGTTGACTACGTCTCCGGGTCCTCCTCTCAAATGGGTAGGCCTTTTTATTAACTCAGCAAAATAATTTGGCAAAATACATAAGTATACCTCATTCTATAATCAAGCTGCTAAAGCTTTGCTCAGATCAGAAAACATACAACACCATTGAATTCGTGGCGTTGAATCACCTAGAAATGACTGTCTCCATGCCTCAATCCGACTCTGGCACTGCCAAGCCCAAGAGAAACTCTGTCTTGATTTTTGTGCCCTGTAACCTAGAATAAATGCTAAGAAACGCCTCGTAATTCATGCCAGTCGTACCCTCACGCATCTCCCCTTTAGCACCGGGAAGATGCAATTTTTAAATAATAAATCCAAGCTTTGTAAACGACGATGGTCGTTGGCCTAGTGGTTGGCGGAGCATTTGTTAAGGCATAGATAAGGGGGATGTATCGGGGTCGAGCCCGCGGGCCTCCCCTTTTGGGCATTAATTATAACTTATATATGTATTTGGTGGTTCCACCAATCTTAGAAGAGGTTTGGATAGTCTGTTGGGTGCTAGATTTGGCAGGGTTCCGCCGGATTTGGCGGACCCGCCAATCTTTTTAATTTTTGGAATTTTGTTCTTGAGCCATCATTGGGCATTTTCCCAGTGGCATGTGGCAACCCATGACTAGGACATGTGGAAGCCAACCATTGGGCCACGTTAACCAACTGTACAATCACCTGCCACGTCAGCATACGACTTGCCACCTCAACTGCCACATCATTTGCGATGTCACCGTATGGTCTGCCACGTGGTTGTACAGACTGCCACATGGCACATTTTTACTGGTCCACAAAATGACCCTAAAATGCCAAAAATGAGTGACACATGGCAACTTTGGTGCTACCACGTCACCATGCTGACGTCAACATGACACATGTCACCTCCTGCGTATGCCACATATTTTGTACGGATGCTGATGTCATCCGTACTGATGTTGACATCAATAGTACAGATGCTGACTCATCCCCCTGCTGTCTGGGCTAGGTTGACCAAACTTTGATTGCGAATATCTTTCGATCCGCAAATTTTTTTGACGAGCTGTTGGAAATCTTGCGATGCGTTCTTCGTGATGATGTCATTTTCACTGAGTTTTGAGAAATTTGAATCTTTTCCCTTTCTCTATCTGCCGAGGCCATTCTAAGCTTCTTGAGTTTCTTCTGCAAGTTCTGAGCTGTCCTTAGTATTCTTCGTATCCTCTTTGGATCAAGAAGTGAGATCCCTCACTAAATGGGCGAGAGACATGTTGTAAGTCTTTGTTTGTTACATGAACACTCTGGTTCAAGTACAATGAAATATTGCAACTTGTATATGTGAAAGAGGCTCTATGTTGATACCCTAGTGATCAGACATCTCATAGATTTAATTTGCTCTTCACATTTACATGACTTTTAGCTTAGTCATTCCCATGGATTTAAATTCAGATGCTCAAAACCAAATATCTCTCACAAATTACATTCATCAAAAGAAAGAGAACACTTTTATTCATTACCAATGAAAGATCATACTATAGGTTGTTTGAGTGTAGTTTATGTATAATATGTATGGCTAGCATAAGCATCTTTATTCTTGTGGAGAGTTTACATGTGTTTTGATTCTAATTTGAATTTTGAAATAGTTTCCAACATTTCTTTGATAAGATAGGACATGCTCTAATCATGCATTTCATGTGCTTGCATCCTGAAGTTTACGAGCTCTCGTATTTATAGATTTAATGTCAAGGATTTATGCATAGAAATAACCTGACATAAGCCAATGAGGGCGTTCAATGAAATCAACAGTTCAAATTATGGTGGATTAGAGGGAGGAGTGGGATAACGCTTCCACAGTGGAAACATCGATATTCTCAACATAAAGATCCTCATAAATGGCCATAAAAAGCTTATATTCCTTACACTTGTGCCCCATAAAATATTTGTCATCACAATTATAACAAAGACCCTTGAGTTGGTGTTCAACCATTTCTACCCAAGTTAATTCCTGGATCTTGAGAGGAGTGGTAGGAGGGGCGAGAACGATGGGTGTAGGGTGAGGAATAAAGGACGGTTTTCTGTTTTGGGAGGAGACAACCTATTGTGCTTCATTGGCTCATTTAGTAGCTTCCAACCAAGTCTAGGGGTGAGCCATTATGACTTGGGATTGGATTTCATTCTTCAGGCCAATGATAAAGCATTCCATGAAGAAGGCATTTGAGACGCCTTTCGTTCTTAAAGCCAAGCGATCACCATGAATTCTTCCACAATGCCAAACTATTTCAACTTGGTTAAACAAACCAAATGGTGGGTGTCAGTGTGAAAGCGTTCATAAAGATCGAAAACAAACTATGTCCAAGCAACATACCAATGGCGTGAATTTTTATGCCATTTCCACCATTTCTAGCATTCAGGGTCTAGATAGAGGACACTGTAATGAATTTTGGCCAAATCACTAGTAATGCCATGCAAGGAGAAATAATTTTCCATTTGAGTGACCCATCCCGTGGGATCTGATCCATCGATTTTTTTTACCTCATTTCTAGGAAGACATAGTTCACGATGAAAGTGGTTGGAAAGAAAGGCAGAGGGATGTGAGGATTTAGTGTGTTTTGGGTTATAAGGTGGTGCAAAGGAGAGAGGATCTTGGGATTGCATACATATTTTTGTTAATTTGTCCACTATTGCTGGAAGGGCTTCTAGTGGGGTGAGACGAGAATTGATGGTGTCAACTTGGTGGAGCATGGTAGAAATGTTGGAATTAAGGTTAGAGATATCTTTCTTGGTATGCTCATTATTTTTGTCCAAGGCAATGATGCGACTATCAAAGTCTAGGTTGCGGGTGTGGGCCATTGGGGAGTGAATGGGGTTGGTGGGTCCTCACCGAAAAGGGGTTACTGGTGAAGGGTACCATGGTGATCAATGCATAGAGAGGAAGTCAATGGGAAGGGTTCCAAATAAAGGTATCATGATGGGTGTGTGGGTCCATAGAAAAAAGGCTTATAATTTATGGGTAGCACTAAGATCAAGACGAAGAGAGGAATCCAATGGGATAGGTCCTAAATAAGAATTTGGGCGGGACCACTATACTATTTTTTTAAAAATCTTGTGGAATTATACTCTGGCTTGAAGAATACTACAATGACAGAATGCCCAAACTATTAACATGGAAAATTGTGTAGGAATTTCACAATTGGATGCAGGAGGCAAGGTTATGCGATGAAATTTCCCCTCTCTTTCTTTTCTATTCTGTTCCATTCCCAAGGGTTAGGGTTTTCAGGGTTCCTACAGACAAGGGTTTGCGCTGTGCTATAGCCCTCTGATATATGTGCGGGGTCGAATAGTAGTACTTGGCCCAATATCTCAGGGCACCAACTAAGGAGGATCGATCGTACCCTTAGTCGTACTACCTTATTACCCAGGTTGTTGGAAATACTGTTACAATTGATGTCAAAGACATGGGGAGACTACATATGTCCAAGATAAAGATTGCAAGATGGAGATTGTTGGAAATATTGTTTTTGGATTTTTGATGCTCAGTTTGGATACCATATCTTTGAAGGAATATTTACTCTAAAGACCTAACTCAAATGGGAGCATAGGTTATATGGTTGGAAATATTATTATGAGTAATTTTCAATGGTATATGACACTCCCTCTAACTCCTTAGGAGTAAGGAGACATGATTTTTTTTGTCAAACAACCCAGTGAGAAAGTTCATGTTGACCCAACCAATCTTTACAAGTCGACCCTAAAAGTGAGCACAAAAACACTATAAATACAGGATAGATGTGCACAAGAGAAGATGGAGAGTATTCTTGGGGTCTAAAGGTGAAAGATGATTTTTTCTTGGAGTTTTAAGGGTGCGCTATGAAGGACATAAACATGTCTCTCACCGTGGTTAATTTGGAAGAATTCTCTCTAAATTCACACCAAAGAAATCTAAAAACAGTTCTCACTACCTTGTATGGAAGGGATACCTGGAAAAATATATGTTTGATGGAAAAACTAAGGATCAAAATTGAAAGAAGGGCCGCAGATCTAAACTTTCTGAAATGATGTAGAGACTTTGGTTTAATTTTGACTTTCGCCTCCATTAAACATAGACTTCGCAATAAATGGAACAATAGATTTTTTTCCCTTTATAATCCTATTATTTTATATCTATAACACCCTTTGATACTATTAATAAAAACGTTTTTGTACCTTTATCACAAAGCACTATTAATACTAATAAATAGTAGGGTTTTAGTAATTATTAATAATTTTTAGTTTCTCTTTAGAGTTTTCTAGGCTTTTTAGTTTAATTGCGTCGACTTTGAAAACCCTAAACCTAACTTCTTGGCATCGTCAATATTTATTGCATAAAATATTTTTCCCTTACATTCGACTTATTGTCCTGAAGATGAATCTACATATTGAGATTCGAAACGTCGAAAAAAAAACCAAAAGAAAGCAACAACCTATATAATACTAAAAAAATATTAAGTTAAAAAACATGTCTCTCACTGTGGTTAAACTCGAAGAATTCTCTCTAAGGTTTATGATGCTGCAAAGTGAGTTGTTTTGAGGTTGTGATATTGCAGTCTGGGATTATATTATGGGAATGATGCTACGATTTTCTCTAGGGCATGAAGGCTAAATCTGACTAGGGTTTGAATCTATGCATGGGGTATGAATCAAAGAGAGGTGTTGGAGCATGAAAGTTAAGGGTACGATGATGCTATGAAATACATGAAGTATGAAGCATGCATGTGAAGTCAAAAGAAATCTGTGTATGAAGAACTTAGGTTGGTTCCCATACATGTATTTTTGAGTTGGTGCTCAACTGAGGAGATTGGTGCTTACATAATATTTTGCTGAGTTGGTGCTCAGTTAAGGAGATTGGTGTCTCCAGTAGGTTGGTGCCTACAATCTTTGTAACAATATGTTGGTGCCTACATACATTTATAAAGATAAGCTTTTGTGGTTTTCTCCCGCAAGGGTTTCTAAGTTAAACTCTGTGTACCGTGATTTGAGTTTACATGAATTTATCGTTTTAAAGTTAATGAATGATTGATGAATTCTCAATTAAAGTAAAAATTATCTTGTATTGATTCACCCCCCCTCTTAGGATTAGCATAAGTTCAACAAGTGGAATCATAGTGGATTCCTTTAGAAATAGTTTAACCACTGGAAGGAATATCTTGAACACATATGGATTGCGAGGAAGGTCTCCCTACAAAATAGCTCCTTTGCTTGATGGACGAAACTATGCATCATGGAGTATAAGAATGAAGACATATTTGATGGCCCTTGGGTTTGATATTTGGGAATCAGTCACAACAGGTTATACAAATGAAGCTAGGAAGGAGTCAAATGAAAAAAAACAATGCAAAAGCAATAGATGTCATCTTGAGTAGCCTATCAGATTCTGAGACTATCAAGGTAATGTAGTGTACATCATTTAAAGAAATTTTGGACAAGCTACAAAAAATTTATGGAGAGAGATCCGATGATTTTTCCAACTATGAATCAGAGACAAAAGAAGCTCAATTTGTGAGAAAACTAAAAGAAGGACCTTGCAAATACAAAGGTAAGATGCCCTTCAAATGCTTTAATTGTGGTAGAATAGGACATTTTGCTGCTAAGTGTCCATATGCAGAAAAGGAAGATAGTGATGATGAAGAAGAATCTCTCTCCATAACCATGGAAACAAAACCCGCTGATGAAGGAAATGATGATCAACATAAACTTGATTCTTCTCACAAGAACAACAAGAAAGAGTTCAAAAGAGATGTTCCACCCAGAATCCCTTTCACAACCCGGTATCGAAATCTCTTCCTTGGCTACTATTTTTCTTGCAATAATTTTGGTCATAAAGAAATGGATTGTAGAGCTTACACAAGAAGTGACCATGTGAGAAACATAAATAGAGGTCCTCACAAAACCTCAAAGGATGATTATGTGAGCAACAAAACCATAATTTCGCATAGCCTTGCTAACAAGAAATATAATTCATTTGCTCCTCTACTTGATTACAATATTGAATGTTATAAGTGCAATAACTGTGGACACATAACACATGATTGTAGAAGCAACATAATAAACTCTCCTAAACAAAACAAGGTTGAAGATGTTCTTACCAAGCACATAGAAGAATACACAAGGTTGTGGAAAAGGAAGCAAGAAGAACCAAAGAAGGAAGAATGTGGGCTTGCAATGTATGCTCAAGACAAAGGAATCCAATGGTACGTTGATAGTGGATGTTCAGAACACATGATAGGGGATTAGAACAAATTTCTCATCCTAAAGGAAGAAAAAGGAGGCAACGTTAAACTTTGGGGACAATGCTTCTATAAGTATAGTTAGAAAATGTACTGTTAGTCTGGATAACGAAAGACTAAAACACAAAATGTCTTGTATGTTGAAGGGTTAAAACACAAACTTCTAAGTGTCAATCAAATGTGTGATTAAGGTTACAACCTCACGTTTCATTCTAAAGGAGGTGAGATAAGGAAATCAAGTTCAGGAAGATTAGTGGCAAATGCAAATAGAGCCCTGAGCAATGTATACATTCTCGATGAAGTCAAAGGAGAAAAATGTTGTGTGGGAGTTATATCCCTCTCATCTCGTCAGTAACGAGAAGCACACAATTAGGGGGATCATTCCTTTGCCATTGATGTGAAAGGGGGAGAAGTTGCAGACAAAGGAATAATTGTAGACACAAGGAAAGATTTAGACAAGGGGAGTATCCAAATTGACTAATGGTTTTCATCAATGACAAAGGGGGGTATTGTTGGAAATAATGTTGTCAATGATGTCAAAGACAAGGGGACACTACATATGTCCAAGATAACTATTGCAAGATGGAGATTGTTGGAAATATTGTTTTTGGATTTTTAAATGCTAAGTTTGGATACCCTATCTTTGAAGGAATTTTTACTTTGAAGACCTAGCTCAAATGGGAACACAAATTATATGGTTGGAAAGCTTATTCCGAGACCTTTCCAATGGTATATGGCACTCCCTCTAACTCCTTAGGAATGAGGAGGTATGAATTTGTTTGTCAGACAAAGCAACCAAAAATTTTAGGTCGGTTCAACCAGTTTTTATAGGTCGGCCCTAAATTTAAGCACAAAGACACTATAAATACAAGATAGATGTGCGCATTTAGGGTGCATCTAAGCAAGAACATCAAGTCTGAGGTGAAAAAGAGAAGCTCAAGAGTCTTCTTGGGGTCTAAAGGCGCAAGAGGAGTTTTTCTTGGAGTTTTAAGGGTGCACTATGAAGGACTAAGGTCTATGATGCTACAAAGTGAGTTGTTTTGAAGTTGTGATGCTGCATTCTGGCATTATATTCTGGGAATGATGCTATGAGGTTCTCTAGGGAATGAGGGCTAAATATGACTATGGTTTGAATCTATGTGTGAGGTATGAAGCAAAGAGAAGCACTTGAGCATGGAAGTTAAGGGTATGGTGATGCTATGAAATACTTGAAGTATGAAGCAAGCATGTGAAGTCAGAAGTACTCTATGTATGAAGAACTTAGGTTGGTGCCTATACAGATCTTACTGAGTTGGTGCTCAGCTGAGGAGATTGATGTCTCCAATAAATTAGTACCTATATAATAACTTGCTGAGTTCTCCACTTAAAACATTGTGAACATTTCAAACTTAAACACAATTTACTTAAAAAATCTTTCATAATAAAATTTTCAATTCACAATAATTCTCCACATTGTAATTCCAATTAAAATCAATACCTAAATATATAAGATTTTACCTCTTAATAAAATATCTATATCACTTAAAAAAAAATTCCAAATTTAAATACCAAAACATAACCAACCAAGTATGAAAACATTTGCGTCACATATTTATAAATTTAGAATGTAAGCCATTTTGATCCAAACTACTTTATATTCTATTTAATTAATACATTATATCACAAAATGAATATTTATTGTATTTTATTTTTATTTTTATTTATATTCGTTCAACTTTATATTTCATTTGACCTATTTCCGTTCTTACTACAATATTATATTGTATGTGAAAATTAATATTTATTATATATTTTTGTTGAATTTTTTATTCTCTTAATATATTTTAATTATATTATTTATAAATAATTCACAATCAAAATTAGTTATTAAAATAATCAATAATCAATCTGTTACATGTTAAATTTAAGTAATTCAAATCCAATAATTTATATACAACCACACATAATATTTAATACTACATAACAAAATAATTATAAATTATAACTAAATAATATATTATTAATCACGCCTCAGATGGGGTGACACGTAGCGATAGGATGCCACGCGAGAGCCAGCCGGGACGCATCATTAAAGCATCAACTGGCCAGCGTCCCCTCACCATTTAACTCGCCATGAACCAGCGCGACTGCATTTACCCGACGAGGCTTCTCGCTCGAGGGAGACGTACCAGTCAGGATCGCATCATCCAGCCAACCATTAAGGTTATGGCGGTTCGGCTCGCGTTAATTATCATTGCTCGGGTTGTTGGTGCAGAGAACCAGCCGCTTTGGGCAGTCCTTGCTCCAGTGGAACTACAAACTCGTCACCGTTCCTTTGTTAATTCGCAGGCGCAGGGGCCGCATCCAGTGATTTTGCTTGCGCTTGGAAGCCGAGCGACCTCTCGGGGAAGCACTTGGGCAACCCACCAGACCTCAACCATGCCGAGACTGCGAGGGAAACCACGGAGGGGAGCGGCATGGTACTCTGCAGAATCTAGGAGGCAGCGGAAACAAAAGTTTAAAGCAGCTCTAGCCATGGCTACCCGACGGAGAAAAGAGAGGCCACGAATGCCACCCATGGCATATGTGGTCGAAGAGATTCCGGAAGGGGGCGTGGAAAGCGTCCCCGAGCACCTGCTGTTTACAGTGCCTGAGAATTGGAACCCGCCTTCGGACCTTGGTCAAGGTAGACGGCCCTCGTTTGCTGGCAATACGACAGCTCCCAAAGCCACTTGCACCGAAGCGCCCTACCCCACCTGCTACATAAAAGAGGAGTTACCCCCCGACTCGCTTAGGGAGGTGACGCGGGATAAACCACAGGTGCATGGCCCGGATTCAAGCGACAGCCACAGCCAGGAGCAACCGTTCTCAACCAACTGGGAATGCCTCAGCTTCATCTTTGAGATAAGAAGCCGGCTGGACGACCAGATCTTTCGACTGGCGAGGATCGACCAGCGACTGGATATGCTCTTCGCGGCCCACTCCAGGACACTTCCGAAGCGACAATGCCCAACTTGCGCGCGTGCATATGCATTCCCAGCCGGATGGAAGCAGACAGAGGACCAACACAAGTGCGCAGGCTAACAGGTTAATGGATGTTCAGAACTGGCTTTTGTTTTGCTATCAGTTAAGCTTTAGGCCATCTAGTTTACAATTTTCTTAGCTTTAGCTTATGATACTTAGTTGCATTTCCAACACTGTAAGTCCTGGTTTCCTTCGAGCAGGACGTTGCATGAAGAACTTAGTTATTTTTGTGACCAGGGTAACACATGGTAAGGGATGCCCAACTATCCCGGTTTCCTATCCAGGCGAGACAACTGGCATCCTAAACAACTATTATATTTTGATTAAAGTAATATAACAGACCCCACCCCTTTTTATTTACAATTTTTTTATTTTTTATTATTAATCACATTTAATACTACAAAACAAAATAATTATAAATTATAACTTAATAATTATTATAATCACATCTAATACTACATAACAAAATAATTATAGATTGATAATATATCATTAATCATGATGCGATAACTTTTGCACTTTCAAAATGCAAAGAGGACTACTATTTATGAGTCAAACTATGACATGGTCAAACCCCGATTTAGCATTCAATGTATGTGTTTATTTTAATTTATTTGAGCACTTTTATTAATATATATTGACCATGACTTACATATCAATATTCCATTCAATTGCGATAACGCCTTTAAAGATTCTCAAGTAATATTGTCGACCTACCACCTCATTGCTTAAGTGGGGTCTAGATTTTTTTATTTAGTATAGTTTTGTTTGGTATTCATAGTTATTTAAGTTTATTCGATTCCCAAGGAGTTGTGACTATTTAATTTTTATTTTTTCATGAGCTTTCACCATGAACACTAATGGCTAATTGACATTCGGCATAAAAATAAAAATGGTATCAAATAAATGAATGTTCATTGCAAATAGAATTTTACGTTCACATGTAAGTCATAAAAGGAATCCACCGCATATTAAGACGTTTCATAGTTTATTTTTAAACAAATGAGTAGCAAAGTATCCAAGAAAATCTTGTGGGGAATATAAAAGACTCTTCTTCTTGTTTTTATTCTTGTTTTTATTGAGGACATTGGAGGTATGTCCAAGAAAAAGGGGAAGAAACTTAAGAGAATAAATAATATTAAAAAAACAAATAAAGCGTTTGTGGAGTTACGGGGATGTGGATTTAGAGGAGGTAAGTGAGAAGATAAAACTTGGTAAACATGATTAGGTATGTGAGGAAGGAATGCGGGTTGCGGGATACAGGTATGAGGGGAAAAAGAGGTAATGGAGAGGAGGGTTGTCCTGCTTTCACATTCAAAGAATTTACTAAGTATGAAAGTGGGTAAGAAATTAAGATAAGTCATGTGGGTGATAAGTGATAAGTCATGTAAGTGGTAAGTAACGCTGGTGATAAGTCATGCGATTTGCGAGACTAGGAGTGGAAGATTGAAATGAGGGTATAGTCTCTCTTGTCATGCAGGTGATAAGTGATAAGTCATGTGGGTGGTAAGTAATGCGGGTGATAAGTCATGTGGGTGATAAGTCATGCGGGTTATGGGACTAGGAGTGGAAGGTGGAAATGAGGGTATGATCTCCCACATCTGCATTCAAAAGTAAAAGATAAACTAAGTATAGGACTCAATAAAAAACCAAGTGTAAAACTCAATAAAATGACTGAGACATGAATGGTGTAATTTGGGTAACGCAGAAGTGGAGGTGCAAATTGAGGGTCATGGGATTGAGGGACATGAGACACGAGGGAAAAAGTAAGTGGAGAGGAAGGTTGTCCTGCATTCGCAATGGAATACTCAGTGTAAAAATGAGTAAAATGTAGTAAGTCTTGAAAAATGACAAAGTGTTGGGAAGGTAAGTCATAGAGTTACGTGAAAGTAAGGAAATAGAAATGAAATATGAAATATAGAAAATGGAAATGGAAATATGGAAAAGTAAAATGGAAAAAGAAAATGGATATGGAAAAAGAAAATTGAAATATGGAAAAGTAAAATGGAAAAAGAAAATGGATATGGAAAATGAAAATTGAAATATGAATATGAAAATGGAAATGGTTAAATGTGGAAATAGTTAAATATGGAACTGGTGTGGAGGATTGGAAAAATGTCTAAGTATGGAGAGTAGTGAGGAAGGAGAGTAGAGTGGAAAGAAGGATAAATGACTAAGTATAGAGATGATTGAGTAAATAGAGACAAGTGAGGTAATTGGCATATCTTGGGCATATGACCTCTGTTTTAAATTCCGTAAAGTGCTAAAGAGTTGAAACATAGGGTTATTTAGTGAGAATATTGACATACGTATTTTCCTTCTTTTTAGTATCATTTCCTTTCCTTCTCTTTTGTTTCAAAGAGAAACTATCCTCGTTAGACTTTCATGATGAAGAACTGGAAAACTGGAGTTGATTGAAAACTTGTTGGGTATTCATGATCAACAATTGAAGATTATTTGGAGCTTTCCAAGTTCTACCAATTTATTTTTTTGGTCTCTATTTGATGGGTGAAAACACATGAACACCTACAAAAATAAAAAATGATGCAAATTGCAAACAACTATGAATAACGACATTTTATTAGTTTAATGCATATCCACCGAAGTATAAGCAATCATTATGACTACAGAGTACAAACCTCGGTTGTGATAATTGTGGGCATAAGAGCAGAAACATCGTCAAAACCAACTTTTGCTACAATATCTACATTTGTAACAAAACAAAGTTGTTCGTTGTATTTGTTGCAAAATCCTTCTAATGCAATCGATACATAATATAAGCGAGACTCATGATTGCATAGAATGACAACAATTATATGCAATTTACCAAAGCTATGAATAATGATGCATGGAATTCAAACCAATGCCCAGGTTTTTGCATTGACATATGCCAATTTGTTTGAGGCAAGGTCTCGTGTTTCCCTCTATTTGTTTGGTTCCAACTTTAAGGTAAAGTTAAAGGTCCCATCATAGTCAACATGATATGTGCATAAGGAATATGTGGATCTCGTTCATGTTTGATAGTTGAAGTGGATATTTTTCATAAGGAGTATGTGGATGGTGTTCCAATTGCAAAATAATTGATGACATTTGGATTATCATTGTGATTTATGTATAGATGATGTGCTTTGGTAGTATTGTATATGTTATATTTGACATATAGTTAATCTCACTAATCCAACCCTTACTAAGATAATCAAAAAATTCCTCCAATTTTGTTTGATAATTCTAGCTTCTTGATTTAATCATTCTTGGTTCTTTTGGTCCATGAAGGCAAGGATTTCTATAGTTATGGGTTGGGAAGGATTTCTATAGTTACTATGCCATAAGAACATCATAATTTGGGTCTCGATCCGCTAGAAAGTATGCTAGGCAAGGTTCTTCAACCCTTGATTATGGTGTTTCTAGATAGATAATTATAATAGATGGTGCTTGCTCTCAAAATGGAAGTAATGTCAGACAAGGTAGCGACCTTGCAATAGGATTGAGAATTGAAAGGGGCTCTAACATGTCTTTGATTAGGGATTCTGAGGACTCTGTAAAGTATCGCCACATGCTCCCATAAATTGTATCATGGCTCCCAAGTTCACTATTATCGACACTTCAACTTTTTTATGTGCTTATTTTCTTGGCTTCTTTAGCTTGTAATATTCGGCTCTATTGTCTCCATGAGAATCGATGGAAGCTAATTTCAAATTTTCAATCGAATTGTCAAAGATCAATACTTGCCAAGTGAATTCGTTGAGAACCTGATTGAGAAATTAATAGGTTGGTCAAACACTAGTTCTCTTATATATGGAATCAACTTTGCAATGATGGTTGAATTCATTGAGTGGGTAAAGCCAAAAACCATGCACATGGAGATAAGGATCGGTTGGGTAAAAGGAATTTGATCATTGATGAAGGAATTCAATCATCACTTACATATTTGCATGGAGATTATATAACCCTTTATAGGTAGGGTATATATTAGACTAGGAACTAACTAGGTGATCATGTTTCTCACATAAAAGTGCTAGTAAGCTAGCTCTGATCAATAGATTTTAATTGACAATCCCTCTCAGAAGCCCACTACATATGGAGAAAGGTCAAGGTCTCTCAATTCACACGATGAGCCTCGAGGGATTTTGAATTCGTTCAAATGCTTCTACTTATTCTATTGCTTCTTTGACTGTGGAACAAACCTAGGCCCGAGACCTTTAATTGATTGCATTTAAATCATACTTATTATTGAGAGCTAGTGGTATTTTCATTACTGATCATTTGATCCTGTCACTAAGAAGTTCATTTGAAGCTAAGCAGACCTAAAAATGAAACTTAAAATGATTTTTTGAATTTGTCATAGACATTTTAGCTATAAATCATCACACATGGAACTTTTTTTGCCTCTCACAATTTGTTAGGGATAGATTAGATGATGGGTAAGCTATTGGAGAATCTTCACCTACTAGATCAAGTAAATAAAACAAGATTGAGACCATTAATAGCATTTGTGCCCTCCCCTTCCCTTGAACCCTATATTATTACAAAGTGTAATAGCAAACACGTATACAACATGTATTGTTTAACCTACAATGTTTGAGTCTACAATTTATTTTCTTTTCATAGCTTGTAGTTCTTTATTTTCTATTCATTGTTCATAATCATCACTTCCAATTTGTAGTTCACAATTACAGTTCTCTATAATTCATGATTCATGCAAATTTAATCTGGTTTTGTAGAAAAATCGATAATTTGACTTACAATTGAATGGCTCTAGTAGTGCTCCAGTAAGTAGATTATCCCAATGGAATCCTCCAACAGTAAGGGTGTGTTTATGTCACACCGATGACTTCTATTGAGGGAACTTAGAATAATGTTTTAGTAGTCTTGTGAAAGCAATGACATCCACATGCACATATACTTTCATGTGGAGACATCCACATACATACAAGTGAGTGGATCCAATGTCACAAGAAATCTTAAGTAAGTGGGGCAACCAAGAAATGCAATGTTTTTACTTAGGCAGAGCATATATTTGATAGAAGGAAAAAAGATGCAAACTCTAATTAATGCTAGAATGATTTCTAACATTAATTCACTTGAGAACTACAAGTGTTAATGGATTATACAATGCTTACCTCAAACTTGGGATTTTATGTGAATAAAACACATTGAACATTAACTTGCCTCTATATGAATCTAAATAAGAGGCATAATTTGTTGATTAGTGGACAAAAAAAAATCTATGTATATGTATATTCGGTTAATAGACAAAAAAAAAAAAAAACTTCCTTTCTACATTTCAAATGTAAATTTAGGGTAAAAGATTAAAATGTGTATAGATTTATGTGCAAAAAATACAAATTGCGGCAAGTGAATTACTAGAGTCCTTGCAACCCAAAAGCAAGGACTAATAAGCACACTAAGGGATTAGTTGGAATAGATAAGAGGTCAACACAATAATTTGTGTGGGTAAATCATAATTGTGGTTTGGGGTTGGTAGTTTAGACACATCATGGGCATTTATTTGTCCACATGGCTCCTTTTTCTTTAACCTTTTTATTCTTTCTTTCATATTTCATTATTTATTTTTCCATATTTCATTATTTATTTGTCTATATTTTATTCTTATGTTGCAAAATTATTGATTATCCTGTCTAGTTGTGTCATGGTTGAGTGGTCCAACAAGTTAAAAAAAAATATAAAACATGAGTCTGTCTTAAGTAATTCAAAATTTCATATTTGAAACTTCTAGAAATGTCATTTTCATTTTAGAATTTTTCAATGTTTTAGACCAAACCAATGTGGTCTGTTAAAATTTCTTATAAAATTGAAACTATTGCCTACTGGTTGTGCTAGCCTTACTGTCCCGACCCTATCTATATATATGGTTGGTATATTTCCAAATGAATTGATTTAACGAAAACAATAGTTTGTAAAACATTACATGTACCTGGGTGAATTGAATGGAGAAGATTATCTCCATGTTCCCTTCCAAGTCTAGTCCATGTTGCATAGTGTCTTACTCTTTTTCATTCATTGCTTCATTCCTAAACGATCCAATATATATATATATATATATATATATATATATATATATATATTTTACGCAGCGGAGACCACAAACTATTGACTCCCATTATTAGCACGTCCCTCATTCTCTAGTTTAATAATCCTCTCTTGAAGCATGCCCACCTTCTCTTCCAATTCTTCATATCTCTGATTATGATTTTCCATGAAAACTTTGAATTTATTTTCCTTCTTTATGAATGTTTCCACATGAAAATCTAATCCTATTATATGCATGTGCATAACTTGAATCTCCGCTGCCACTCTATCTTCACAATATTCTCTCAATCCTTCCCATTTACGAACAAAAAGAGACAGAGAGTCTCAAACTTCACCCACATTATGCTCACATCTTCTTACGCATCTGCACAATTTTTCATTCTCACAAATTGCACACCTCTCTATATGATAATGACCACTGGCCATTGTTTCTCTCTATACCAATCCCTTCAAGAAAATCTTCATTTCTTGCGCATAGATAGTCGTCTAGCTATCTCTCTTAAATTCCACCAGGTTCCCAATCTAATATGACCAAAGTTGAGGCACACAAATACTTATGTCTTCACCCACACTCTATAATTGCTTCAAAATGTGCAAACCCTCTCTCGCCAATGAAGAATAATCCTGAAACAAGGAGTGATTTCTAGATTATCAAGTTCATTATACCACATTCAGACTATTGTCCCATCACGACAAGGTTGAAAAATTCACCACCAATGTGAAGAAATAAAGTGGAACTCTGGCTTGAAGGGGCATTAATGCCCATCTCTTCATTGTATACAAAATCTACCACTTGTCCCTGAAGCTAGAGTATATCAATCTTTGGAAAATGAATAATGAACATCAATTAATAGGAAATGGGAAAGACTTGGTCCCTCCCCATTTAAACTTCCCACTTATGTTTCAATATGCATTGCTTCATTTCTTTTTAAATTGATTGAGGCATTGTGCATTGTAGGACTTGGTAACTTTGAAGAGCTCAATGGTTTCATAGATTTTCTCCATACCTACCACTTATGTTCAATATGCACCACTTCATTTTCTTTTAAATTGATCGAGGCATTGTATGACTTTGAAACTTTGAAGAGCTCAATGCTTTCATAGTTTTTCTCTAGACCTTGAACTCTGATGATGAGCCTTCCCAAATGAATGTTATGTGGTATTGATTAGCAACACATATGATAACTTATGATTGTAGAATCACCCATCACCAATGATTTTTTTAATCCCTCCACTTTTAAGTAGTGACAACCCTTGTAATAATTCCAATGCCTCTACTTAATTATTGGTGGCCTCACCTATTCTTCATGCAAAACATAGTTCTTTATTTTCTTCAAGATCGAGAACGATCCTCCTACCACTGCATCCCCTTATGAACATCTTCTTTCTAAGTCACAATTTTTTGTCATATTAGGCTTGTAGGTTGTTGGGTATACTCTTGGGTTATTTCCCATGGTTAAAAAAATAAAAATAATAGTCACTTTCCATCATCGCGATTCTTATAGAGAGGCATAATTATTTTAGTACAATTTTTTTCACAACTAAACATATTGTGAATGAGGTTTCTAGTTTAACATTGTGAGAGAAATTTTACTTCCTACATGTGTCAAGTGAACGCTTCACTCATCATCAAATCGTAGATATAAAAGTGAAATGCTCACTCAAAATGCATAAACAATAAAATTTCTCACATGATGTTACACAAAAAGCCTCAATGACAATGCATACACATGTTATTTATATGCCTTAATATGTACTTGTATTTCACTAAAATCATGAGCATTATTGATGTTGGATATGTGTTGTATTCTTTGCTTGCACACTGTGTAAGTAAGCATAATCCCTTTGACACTAGTTTTTGGTTTGCTTTGTGCCTTTTTAGATTTATTTTAGCTAATGATTTCAACCCATTGTAAACTATTCCCGCTCAAGGGATTAGTGTTGTAATATAATCATGGTCCACAACAGATTAAGGTTAATTGATGTTGCAACTAAATATATATTGTACTATGAATGGTTAAGTAAATGTAGTCATAAAGACATAGTCATAGCTTAGAGTTCGTTGGTTTTCTCAATTAAAAGTTTCCAAAGTGAATGTTTTATGTACTATGTGTATATACCATTGTTTTCTTTTGTTTTAAGGTGATGATGATATTTTTGCTTTTGTATGGATTTAACAAATTATTCACTAAAAATGATGAACATTATTGCATATCATTTTTACATCCATACAATTATTAATATGTGTTGTGTGGAGTTCAATAATCACTTGCAATTTTAAATTTTTAATACAATTTATGCATAATAATCCTTTGATCAGAGATAACACATGTCAAAGTGAAATACTAATAAAACTTTTGTTTTCCGGGTCACATTATCTAGGGAAAACCCTGGAGTACTTCCTCTCATTTCGAGGATGGTAGCCAGGGTAAGCCATAGAATCTTCAGGGAACAAGGTCGGTCAACAATAGGGCTTGAAGGCATTACAATAATATACTCTTTAAGAGCTAAACATGCCATATGTGGAAATTGAACTTGGGTGAGGAGTATAACAATCATTCCTCCCAACCACCCAAGCTAAACCCAATTGACTACTAAAAAAACTTTACATACAAGAGGTTCGTGTTTACTTCCTTTATAACTCAAGTTCTTTTAAATGTCATGATTTCATTAGATGTCATAAATCACATTGAGTCACAATTACTTCTTATTAATTGGATTGGATGTGCTTTATCCCATTCTCTTATGGTTGGATTCAAATCCCCACACACATTATGACATTTAAAGGGAAAGCCTTGTTGGAAAAAAAAATATGATTAAAATTAATTTTCAAATTAATCATGTGTTATTATGATTAAAACTAATTTTCAAATTATTCATGTGTTATTATGATTAAAACTAATTTTCAAATTAATCATGTGTTATTAGTAAGTTTAATTTTTGTTGCTATATTATGTGCGAGGATAATGCTATCATTTGACTATACACAATTGCAACACTTATATTTTTAATGTTGATATTATTAAAGTATTTGATATAATAAACTTATTTATTTAAACATGTTTTAAATATCTAATAAGTATTTCTATTTCTATAGTTGTTAAATTTTGGGTTTTGTTGTCATATTTCATTAATGGAATAGTAATCCATTATGAATGAATTTTTTTGTAAAGTTTCACAAAATTATAAAAAACACATATTATTCACAATATTTAAAGATACAAAATATTTTTTATAATTTTAAATTTTATTTATTCTTTTTTCTTATTGGTACAAAGTCATATGGTTTGGACATAAATCCCTAAATGAGAAAATTCATTTGTTGTTCATATAAATGTAAAAAAAACAATAATATATAATAAATTTTATAAGATCATCGTATTATTGGTGACTTTAAATGTAGTGCATAGGGTCGTACCCAAGCTCTGGCTATTACTATGGTTATCCATATGGTCGTGCCCAGGTTGTGACTATAACATGGGCATCAATATGGGCATACTTACAAGAGTGGTTGAAAAATAACTATAAGCAGTGTCCCCTTCTCATATGGCCTACAATCTCATGGAGAGTGTAATAAAAATATATCTATCTTCCCATGAGATTGTGCACTATCACTAAAGGCAAGCATTATCCACCCCTCATAAAAGCCATTATTGGTGTGTGATGTCATGTACCAATATCCCAAAATCAATGTAACATTGAAATGGTTTGTATGGATTGCTAGGGGCAGTGATGGATAAGCATTATGTGTAATCTATTTCATGTTTCCACCCTTAACCATGATGGTTCCACCCCTAGCCATCATTTTCCCAAGCAATCCATACGTGCCATTAATTCTGAGGGATGGATAATTTTCATCACGGGGAAATACTTATGTAACCCTTGTTCTTATATATTCCCCTCGATTGCGAAGAACAAGACCCTCCTTTTTGAAGACCATCATATTACATACCAGATTTGGGATCAAAATATCAAGAATTGCCTGAGTGTGCAATGTGATCATTAGTGTTGGTTTTGGGCTGTGACTTGAAGAGAATATGATGTCTATTACTTCGTGGTGAATTTGGTGATTATACGAGGAATGAATGATATAAGGACAATGCAACAATTGGTGGATTGTTGAGAGATCCTAAATACCTAGGACTTGTGCATTGGAAAAAAATATCCATCCTAAAAGAAATCCTGCTAGAAATTGTGAAGTGACAAGTAGGCAAGGTTGGGGTCAAAATCTTGTCCAAAATCTTGAAGTGATAGGTAGGGCAAGCTCAAAATACTACTCAAAACCTTGAAGTGACAAGTAGGAAGTTTGCTACCTACCGTATTGTTAATTGTTTTTTTTT
>ML779372.1:33127-49718 GCA_009831015.1 Picea engelmannii
AATTTGGGGGCATTTCAAGTCTGGCATTCATAAAGCAGAGGCCCCCCTTACTGTGCCCCAAAAGACTTTCCTAGTGTCTTGAGCCAGGAAGGCGTAACAGATTGAAGCCAAAGCCAAAGCCAGGCTATATATAAGTAGGGGGCTAGGTCTGTCAATAATAAAGTATGCTCAACAAAGAGATCATCTCCCTTTCTCTTGAATTTGGGATGATCCTTTTGTTGAACCACAAATACAATGTCACCAGTAACTGTGTCGGGCGCTTCATCTGCTTCCCCTTGGAAAGTAATCTTTTGACCATTTTGCATTCCCTTCTCAACTGTAACCTCAAGTTCTGTTTCGTCAACATATTGTTTCTGTTGGTAAAAACTCTGTGGCTTCTCACAGTAGATGAAACGTCCCGCTTCTTTGAATTAACCACTTCACATTATCATTGCAAGAATTACTTGTGCGACTGCTCACTATTCGATACTCCTTTGAATAAAAAATCTCTGCCCAAACCCTATCATCAATACATATCTCCAATGCATTCGTAACCAGAACCGTCTTTTGCATGGAAGTTAACCGAACTGCTGCAGAATTCTCCAATGGGAGAATAAACCTTGTTAGGATTCCAAATGTCAAAAATAAGGGTGCTGCAAAAAGTGTTGTACATTCTTGATATTGCCCAGGATATCAGCGACAGTCAGCACAAAATTAGGAGGTGGAGTCTTGACAGGTTTGAAATCATTCCGACGTCTGTGCATGGGGTTTGAACTTTGCTCCATTTCTGGCGTATACCCGATGATATAAGACAACGGATAGCCACTTGGAAGTTTGGCGCTTGTGTGCTACACGATGTTGCGTGCTCATCCCTGACATGTGTTGTATTGTTGTGTGACAGGTTGCGTGGAGCTGGAGTCTTGTGTTTGGCCCCGACTTGTATGTTTGCTGTAGGCTTGTGAAAGGGGCTAAGTCTCGGTGTTGAGTTCTTGGAGATTGGCCCTCGGCCAACATACCTTTTGGAAAATATTTTTCAAACAGTTTATAATTTGATATTCCAGACAGAACACTCTTCATGCATATCGAGGGGCCAATTTTTTTTTTTTTTAAAAAACTAGCTACAGGCTTTTAGTGGTTAGAGGTACACAAAAAATGGGCTCTAAGAGACCGAAATCTCTCACTTTCGGTAGCTAATATAACATGAAAATCTACTCCTTAACCACCGAAAACAAAAACTCTTGTGTGATAACATTTGAGGTGAATTGAGAAATTTCTGTCGCTTTTACACCTTTGTTGTGTGTCGTGAGCAAAAACATAATGCCTGGAAAAGATAGATATTAGTCAGAACACTGATTCCCTATTATATAGGGTTCTAATAGGAAGATTTTATTATCCATAAGAATCAAGAATCCAAGCTTCCCCAAAATGAACCTTCACAAATTATGAAGGTCCCTCCTTATCCAGACTGATTGGTAATCTAGAAACCAACCACCCGACCGGAATTTGACATTTTGAATGAATTGAAAAATATTTGTGTCAAGATTCCCCTACTTCAAGCCATTAAAGACATTTTGATCTATAGTAAGGTAGTCAAAGAATTGTGTATCAAGAAGCCAGGTAGGAAGCAAAAAGATCCTCCTACAGTACACTTGATAGGAGGACTGTCCGAGTACATATCAAAGTAGCCAAAACTAGCAAAATATGGGAACCTAGGGAACCCCGTAGTGGCTATAACTATTAATGAGGTCTCTATTGGAAACACTCTCATAGACCTAAGGGCATCCATCAATGTTATGACCGCTACTACCTTGGAACAATTATAGTTACAACCTCTCCTTCGGCCTACCCCAACCATTTTGGAATTAACAGATAAGACTAGGGTTATACCTGAAGGGATTTTAGATGATATCAGGGTTACCTTAGCCTCATGGGAGTACCCCATAGATTTTATTGACATTCATTCAAAGGATCCTACCAAAGGCCATCCCGTTATTTTGGGAAGGCCTTGGCTAGCCACAACCAATGCATTTATTAGCTGTAGAGAAGGAGAAATGACCATCTCAAATGGTCTCTCTATCCAGAAGCTCACCATTTACCCTCCAGCTCAACCTATTATGGAGAATCTATGGTGGCTTGAATGTCCATACGAGAACAAGGACTGGGAAGAACTCGTATTTCCAAGTGACCATGCATGGGAACTTCAGAAGCACACAACATAAAATGTGCTAAACCAATTCATTTTTTCTATCACCTATGTGAATTTTCCACAATATTTTCCCCAATTTGAGTATATGTTTGGGGAAGAATTTCAAGAACAATTAGACCCATCCATTTTGTCTTCAACATCTTTTATTTTTGAAATATATGAGTCTGCCATGTCTTATACTATGCCCTATGAGATTAGTCCAGGGAAAATTTTACATATAAACTCCGGGCTAGATGCAGACCAACATAAACATTTAGTAGATATCCTTAAAGAACAATCAGGAGCATTTTCTTGGGAATACACTGACATGAAGGGCATACACCCCGAAAAATGCATCCATAACATATATACCCAGGGGGAAGCAACACCTATTAGGAAACCCCAGAGGAGGATGAACCCCACACTCAAAGACATAGTCAAGGAGGAAATCCCAAAGTTGTTAAATGTCAGATTCATCTATCCCATCTTCGACAGTAAGTGGGTATCCATGCTTGTAGTGGTTCCAAAGAAAGTGACCGGGAAATGGAGAATCTGTGTTGATTTTCGGGAATTCAACAAGGCCACTTTGAAAGACTACTTTCCTCTCCCTTTCATTGACCAAGTTCTAGATACCTTGTCTGGAAAGAAGTATTTCTCCTTTCTAGATGGGTACAACAGGTACAATTAGATTCTTATAGCACCCAAGGACTAGAACAAGACTACCTTTACTTGTCCTTGGGGCACCTATGCCTATAGGGTCTTACCATTCAGATTGTGTAATGCTCCTGCCACATTTCAATGAGCAGTACTAGGGATATTTTTCGATCTTATTCATCATTGTGTGGAGGTCTACATGGATGACTTCACAGTCTATGGAAACACTTACCAGGAAGCCTTAGACAACTTAGAAAAAGTCCTCATCAGATGTCAGGAAATGAACCTATCTCTGAGCCATGAAAAATGAAAAATGTTGTTAACTGAAGGAGTGGTTCTAGGACATCATGTTTCATCTGAAGGGATAAAAGTTGATCCCACAAAGATTGAGGTCATTTTTAGACTTATACCCCCAAAGACTCAGAAAGAGGTGAGAATATTTCTTGGACATGCCGGATATTACCGACGGTTCATTGAAAATTTTACAAAGATTGCTGCACCTATGTTTGGATTATTGATAAAAGATGTTGACTTTGTTTGGACTGAGCAGTGTCAAACTGCCTTTGAAACCCTGAAAGCTAAGCTGTCTGTGGCACCAGTTCTTAGAGGGCCCAATTGGACTCTCCCATTTCATATACCCACTGATGCCTCCGACACCGCAATAGGAGGGGTATTAGGGCAGAAAGAGGACCAACAATCCTATGCCATTTATTTTATATGCAAGAACTTGTCCCCTACCGAGTTGAACTACACAGTCACCGAGAAGGAATTCTTGGCAGTTGTTCATGCTATTAACAAATTTCGTCATTACATTACATGTTATGAAATATTTATACACATTGACCATTCCGCCATTAGATTCCTCATGAATAAACCTATAAGTAATGGCCGAGTGACTAGGTGGCTCTTGTTATTGCAAGAATTTAATATTATTGTGCTTGATCGACCTGGAAAGGATAATGTAGTAGCTGACTTTCTTTCCCAAATAAAAAATGAGGATGATGATATCCTTGTAGATAATAGTTTCCCAGATGAGCACCTCTTTTCCCTTTCTGTCAATACCCCATGGTTTGTGGATATGGCAAACTATCAGGCCACTAGGAAGTTACTGTCTCATTTGTCACCTCATGAAAAGCGGAAAATTATTACACATAGTGCTAATTACTCTTGGGTTGGTCATGATATTTTTCGCACAGGTCCTGATTTGATTATTTTTATATGTGTCCAAGAGGATGAGGTACCTGAAATACTACGAAGATGTCATGATGGACCATGTGGTGGCCATTTTTCTGACAAACATACAACATATAAGGTGTTACATTTGGGTTACTATTGGCCTAGCGTTTTCAAAGATGCTGCCAAGTATGTGAGAAGTTGTGATAGTTGCCAAAGGATAGGAAGACCTACGCCATCTGAAAAAATGCCTTTGCAGACCCAAGTTATGATAGAACCCTTCGAAAAATGGGCCCTCGACTTTGTAGGACCAATTTCACCCATGTTCCGTAGGAAAAACTATATTTTGGTTTGTACAGACTATGTCACCAAATGGGTAGATGCAAAAGCCCTAATCAGGGCTACATAGAAGTCTGTTGTCGAATTTATCTGTGAAGACATATTTACTCACTTCGGTGTCCCTTGTGAAATTGTTACCGACCAAAGAACTCAATTTACTTCCAAGACGATGAAAGAGCTAACAGAGAAATATGGATTAAACACCGTAAATCTTCTCCATACCACCCACAAGCCAATGGTCAGGTAGAATCCACAAACAAAGTTCTGGAAGCCATCTTGACCAAGACTGTTCAGTTACATCACCGGGATTGGGCTGATAGGCTCCCAGAGGCTTTGTGGGCATATCATACTACCTGGAGAAATACCACTGGACATACCGCTTATGAGCTAGTGTACGGAAAAAAAGTACTTTTACCTATAGAATTCCAAATAAGGACCTTCCGTATTGCTGCAGAATTAGGATTGAACCTAGATGAGGCTCAAAATCAACGAGCCCTACAACTAAATGAGTTGGATGAAATCAAACAAGATGCCATCCAACAGACGATATTAATCCAAAGCCAGAGGAGCAAATGGCATGACAAGTTTATTAAGAAGAAGCACTTCCAGCCTGATGATTGGGCCCTGTTGTTTGATTCCTGATTCAAAACCTTCAAAGGAAAATTCACCACCTGATGGTTGGGTCCTTACGAGGTAGACACTGTATATGACAATGGAGCTGTAAAAATTAAAACAATTGACGATGGACAAGTCTCATTTGTGGTAAATGGACACCGACTTAAGTTTTATCATAAGCCCATTTCCAGAGAAGATTTTCTATAGGTCATGTCAACTAATAAGGCATTGGCCTTAGTAGATGGGGAAGCTCCCCCTTGTTCTTGAATTTTTTTTTGAATTTCCTACTGTATATATGTAAATAGTTTTTGAATTTTGTTAATAAGACAATTCTAGATATTTCTGTAAGTGTTTATTTCACCAGGAGTACATAGTTTCAAGGATTTTTTTTTACTTTGTTTGGATTGAGCAGTGTCAAATTGCCTTTGAAACCCTAAAAGCTAAGTTGTCTTTCACACCAGTTCTTAGAGGACCCAATTGGACTCTCCCATTTCATATATCCATTGATGCCTCCGAAACCGCAATAGGAGGGGTATTAGGGCAGAAAGAGGACCAACAATCTTATGCCATTTATTTTATAAGCAAGAACTTGTCCCCTGCTGAGTTGAACTACACAATCACTGAGAAGGAATTCTTGGCACTTGTTCATGCTATTAACAAATTTCATCATTACATTACAGGTTATGAAGTATTTATACACACCGACCATTCCACCATTAGATTCCTCATGAATAAACCTATAACTAATGGCCGAGTGACTAGGTGGCTCTTGTTATTGCAAGAATTTAATATTACTGTGCTTGACCGACCTGGAAAGGAGAATGTAGTAGCTGACTTTCTTTCCCGAATAAAAAATGAGGATGATGATATCCCTCTAGATGATAGTTTCCCAGACGAGCACCTCTTTTCCCTTTCTGTTAATACCCCATGGTTTGTGGATATGGAAAACTATCTGGCCACTAGGAAGTTACCGTCTCATTTGTCACCTCATGAAAAGCGGAAAATTATTACATAGAGTGGTAATTAATCTTGGGTTGGTCATGATATTTTTCACACATGTCCTAATTTGATTATTCGTAGATGTGTCCAAGAGGACGAGGTACCTGAAATACTACGAAGCTGTCATGATGGACCATGTGGTGGCCATTTTTCTGACAAACGTATAACATATAAGGTGTTACATTCGGGTTACTACTGGCCTAGCATTTTCAAAGATGACGCCAAGTATGTGAGAAGTTGTGATAGTTTCCAAAGGATAGGAAGACCTACTTCATTTGACGAAATTCCTTTGCAGGCCCAATTTATGATAGAACCCTTCAAAAAATGGGCCCTCGACTTTGTAGGACCAATTTCACCCATGTCCCATAGGAAGAACTATATTTTGGTTTGTACGGACTATGTCACCAAATGGGTGGAGGAAAAATCCCTATTCAGGGCTACAAAGAAGTCTGTTGTCAAATTTATCTATGAAGACATCTTTACCTGCTTCAGTGTCCCTCGTGAAATTGTTACCGACCAAGGCACTCAATTTACTTCCAAGATGATGAAAGAGATAACAGCGAAATATGGGATTAAACACCGTAAATCTTCTCCATACCACCCACAAGCCAATGGTCAAGTAGAATCCACAAACAAAGTTCTGGAAGCCATCTTGACCAAGACTGTTTAGTTACATCACCGAGATTGGGCTGATAGGCTCCTAGAGGCTTTGTGGGAATATCGAACTACCTACAAAAATACCACTGGACATACCCCTTATGAGCTAGTGTACGGGAAATAGGTACTTTTACCTATAGAATTCCAAATAAGGACCTTCCGTATTGCCGCAGAATTAGGATTGAACCTAGATGAGGCTCAAAAGAAACGAGCCCTACAACTAAATGAGTTGGATGAAATCAGACAAGATGCCATCCAACAAACAATATTAGTCCAAAACAAGAGGAGCAAATGGCATGACAAGTTTATTAAGAAGAAGCACTTCCAGCCTAGTGATTGGGCCTTGTTGTTTGATTCCCGATTCAAAACCTTCAAAGGAAAACTCACCACCTGATGGTTGGGTCCTTACGAGGTAGACACTGTATATGACAATGGAGCTGTAAAAATTAAAACAATTGACGATGGACAAGTGTCCTTTGTGGTAAATGGACACCGACTTAATTTTTATCATAAGCCCATTTCCAGAGAAGATTTTCTATAGGTCATGTCAATTGACAAGGCATTGGCCTTAGTAGATGGGGAAGCTCCCCCTTGTTCTTGAAATTTTTTCTGTATTTCCTACTGTATATATGTAAATAGTTTTTGAATTTTGTTAATAAGACAATTCTAGATATTTTTGTAAGTGTTTATTTCACCAGGAGTACACAATTTCAAGGATTTTTTTTCTCTAAACATTGTTATACTTGAATTTTGTGACTGTTAAAGCATCAAATGAATATTGACTTACTGTAATTAGCCATATTTTTGCAAAAAAATCTTGTTTTTTAAGGCATTCTAAGTAGTTGCTCTTGAAACTCTTCACCACTGTATAAGGAAGTGATACTGTAACTATTGAGCCTAGAGGTCTCTCGTATAGTTTTTCCAAGAAACCTGAGTAAGTGAGTCAAGTGTCTTTATCAAAGAGTAACAAGGAAGTCTAATTAGCGGTTAGTCATGGAAACATCCCAATAACTACAAAGGAAGAAAGTAAGTTGAGCCTAGAGATACCTTTCTGTTCTTTCTCAATGGTACCATCCACTACACACTAAATAACTTGATTATATCATATCTTTAGATAGGCCACGTTCACTTAAGTACCCCTTACATCGGGACAAGCACTAAGCAATATAACAAAAAGTCATCCTCTAACATAAATACCATCCCAATTGAAAAAAAAAGAAAGAAAAAGTTGTTTTCAGAGCTGTTCCCCCATCTTCTTGCATAAGAAATCTTATACTAAAATCTTAAAGGATGGAGGGCCAGTCTATGAGGGTTTAAGAGGCTAACCCGCTGGGATACTGAACAGGTCTGCTGGCAGCGGGTACTGGCTTGTGGTATGACTAGGTAAACTCGCCGGAGTACTGAACAGGTTTGCTGGCAGCGGGGCATTCTACCTAGCGAGGATAGTAATATGACAAAAATAAATCATAAAATTAAACTTTTCCTGATGTACGACATTACTTGTAGACAAAGATGACATGGAGTATGTGTGGTTAAGCTAAGGTTAATGAATCTCATAAAATTTCCATTGGGAAATAACTCTAAGACTATCTTGAAACTCTCTTGCCTCCCTCTTCTTATCTATATATATGATCTCTTATCCTATAGGTGGGGCCATCTCCTAACTGTCTCGTTAGACCAATTTGTGAAATTTTATCTTTACACTTGACATACTATAAATCTTCGGCTATTGGGGGATACTGACTAATTTCCTATACTTTTGATTGTGAGGTGTCACAATACTTAGGTGTGGGGGAGGGGTTCATGAGCTGACAAATGATCATTGCCTAGAGAAGTAGATCTTTGCAAGAATTTTTGTATTATTTCTATGATACAGGTTATTACATTGATAATCATGTTATTTTTGAAATGCTTAACTTCTGTGTGCTATAAATTACCGAACACATACCTAATAGACCAATTTTTATTAGTTACTTAACAGACCACTCTTTATCGGTTTATCGTTTCATTACAAGCTGCATATTGTAATACAGCTTGCTATAACTTGCTATAACTTGTTCATTATAGGTTTTTGACATTATGTCATTTGCAAGAAGATTAAGTGAGCATGGAGCATTTTGCCTCTGCTCATTAACTATTGTGATTGTCAAAAGCACTTCAAATTTGTAGGCTATCCATTATAAGAGGTGAAAATGCACCTACTATGATTGTCAAAAACACTTCAAATTTGCAGGATATCCATTATAAGAGGTGAAAATGCACTTAACACAGAGGTACTGGATGAAGTACCGTATGAGGTGCTGTATGAGATGTCGTTTGAAGTGCCGAACGAAGTGCCATACACTCTAGTAATTGTCCTAGATTCCAGGTAACCAGAACTCAATCATTCAATTGAATTGGTTGCAGGCATTGATTAAAGCTGCTTCATATGTTTATGATCAAATGTCCAAGTCAAAATACTTGGACATTGATCTAACCACGCACTACTACATTGCCCCAAAACATGCCATTGGATTCGAATTTCCCACACATGGCAGCTCGCTCGCACATGTGTGCAACGTACTCCACCATAAGTGCATCCAAAATCGGGTTGGGCACTCTATTATCTCATTTTCCCTTGCCATTTTTCTCTGCCCTGCATTAAGGAATCACGCCCAACCTCTGCCAATTCGTCCCCTGTTCAAATTGCGCTCAAACTGTGCCCAGTTCGTGCCATCTCTTGGCTCAATGACGCCCTTTCTTGGTACAATTCGCCTCTGTCACAATTCCCAGGAGATATGAACTCTCCTCCTATGAAGACTTGTTTGCCATTCCCAAATTTGCACAGTGCAGGGGAGGTGTTTTTGCGCCCAGGCTGGGGGCCATTTTTGTCTAGCTTGCAGGGCCACTATGACAGCCTCTCCATGCAATTTGCAGTCGGTTTTGATGGTAAGACAACACATGTAGGGTCTCTTACCTTTGAAGTTTTAGAAGAGTCCATTGATGTAGCAACAAAGCTCCCAAAAATGGGAGATAGATGGTTCAAAAACCACCAATTGCCGCACTCAAGTTATAACAGGGTTTTTAAGCCCGAATTTGAGAGCATTTCAGGAGAAAAAGGGTATTCTAAGGAGTAGATAAAGGTAGAATTTATAAACCCCCTCATCGTCATCACAAGGTTAATTACATGTGAAGGTAGATACTCCACCTTCAAAGCTTGTCATTTCAGATTGTTGGTTCATTTTCTGTTTAACAAAACTTTGAATTTTCCCTTCTATTTTCTCAAAAGTTTAGAAAAGATGTCCTCTCAAGTGAGGAATAATGTGACTAACCCCCACAACGGTCTTTTCCACCATGGCTTGATCAAACTACTCATTCTTTCCGAACTAGAGAAACATGGGCAAAATTGGGATGCCTTTATCTACCAATTTGCAAACCCTCACTTGACAGTTAAGATCGACAAAAAACCACTTAGCCTAAAAACTGTCTCTCCATCCAAGCCCGCTCTCCAAGAACTCAAAACCCCCTTGCAAAAACCCTCTCTTTGCTGGAACAATACCAAAAGCTTGTTGATATCCCTACTTCTTCATCGGGAAAAAAGACCAAGAGCAAAGACCAAAAGAAGCCTATTGTTGACCCACCAATGCCTTCACTCTCTCTTGATCCTACACCTAAAAATATCCAAGAAGTAATGCAACAAGGATTTCCCATCATTCCGACAAACAAGAGGGGAGCCAATAAATTTGGTAAAGGACCCTTTCGAAAGAGTACCCAGAGCACAAGAACCAAGCCTTATGCAAAACCTCCACTTGCTTTGGATCCGATCCAAGTGTCCTCTGCCTTTGAGAACCCTCATAAGCAACTTAGGGAAGTCTCTGGGGATGGATTAGATCCACTAAGGAAAACAAGATCATAACCTACCTCACCTTACCGATATTCCATCACACCTACTTCACCCATGCCTATTCTAGATCCTAAAACTTATAGATTGTCCACATCCCTCAAAGGATCTAAGCCTTCCTTAGAGATCACCAATTCTACCCCAACCATAGAGGAGCTACAAAAGGAAAACCATCGGCGTCTCCAACAATTGGAAGAGAGGAAGACAATCGATGCACACCTTCATCATGACAATGCAGTCCTTCAAATAAAAGTGAACTCCCTTCAACGGTTGGTCAATGAGATGACTAAATCTAACCACAACCCTCGAGCACAGCTGAAGCAACATAAGAGGCACACGGAAAAGTCTTCACAACAAGAAGGAGAGGCTTCTAAAGCCTATCCTCCTCAACAAGCCTAGTTCTGAGGGGTAACTTCGTTTTGTTTGCAGTGGAACCTGCAAAATCATAATTGTGGGGGTAATGTTGGGCCCGAGATATGATCACTTTTATGACGATTATTATACACTTTTTCCACATGTACATATGCGTTTTTCATCTTTTAAAGGAGATTTTTGAAGAATTTTATGATAAAATGGTATAATTGGCATAAGGTACGTGTAATTCATGTTTAATGATTGTATTACGTATAATTCATCATGTTTTATGATTACCAAGATCTAATTCACGTTTTTCTGGTGTTATAGGGAAAAAWCGCATCACGTTTYTGCTTCCGACACTTTATTCGRCACTCCTTCCAATACTCGTTCCAACACTTGATTTGACACTCTGTCCAACACCGCGTATTGCACAAAAATGTAGGGTGACTTGGCGGTTAAGGTATTGGTGACTAGTGATGGGAAAATCGGGCACTTGGGTTTTGTTCATAATTKCCCCCTCCAKCTACTGAGCTCTAGACAACTCAGTTTCAATTGTTCAAAGAGGGCGATTATTGGCTCACTCTGTTTTATCAGTTAGGGCATCATTTATTGTAATTTGCCGAAATTAGAAGTGGTTCAACCCTCCTGTGGTCGACCACTTGGTCTGTAAGCTTATAAATACCACTAGGATGGTCAGAACATTGTGAGCCAATGTATTGGAGACAAACTCGTTTTTTCTTTGTTTTGATATTTTACATTGCCAGAATTATGCTAGAACTGCGTTTTCAAGTTTTAATGGTGAATTCATCTTGTTGAGATAGTGGTGTGATTTTAGAGAGTGACCACGACTTGCTAGGGGGGCCACCAACAGTTTGGTAACTGTCTTCATGTTTGTTTATGCATTTCCTAATTTAATTGTTTTCTTTTATTTTCTATACATGCATATTTTTATTCTGTTACCTAGTTTGTTGTAGCTTAATTGTTTTGATTCTCTTTTGCAGGTTAGGATAATGAGATGTGTTAGCATGCATTGATCTCGTAGATTAGGAACATACTTGCAAGTCTTTATACTAACCCCATATGCAATTAGATGTTAGATTATGCTTTGATTTATGATTTTATAGTCAAGTTTAAAACAAAGTTTAATTAGAAAAGAACATAGTTTGATTTGGGTTTTCTTTGACAGGGATTTGATGGATGGATAGAGTTAATTCCAGTTTTTGATTATAGCTTGCTTACTTCAGTTTTATATAGATCTCATTTAATTAGTTGTTGGTTAATGTAGATTGTTAATTTACTTTTTAATATCATAGTTTAATTTCTGTTTTTAATTATTTCCTTATTGCAGTTTGAATGGTTAGAATAGACATAGCATAGTTTTATTTTACGCAATTTCCTTTCCTAGAATTAAAATGCAATTATATTTCTTAGTTAATGGTTGAATCTAATTTTTCTTACATAGTGTAGAAGTATAATGATGATCTCGTTATGTTGTTGATGGTTTATACATGAATATGCAGGGTATTTAACATTATTTTTGTCTTGGCTAAACTCTCATTGGATTGTTTAATCCATACATTTCATTTTTCCATTGAGATTAGTGTTGAGCTTATACCATTGGAATTGTCCTTTGTTGTCAAGTGCCATCGAGATATTATCTGACACCGAAGACATTCACACAACCACCATCATTATATTTGAATTTTCATAGGTTAAAAGATAGTTTTCTTGTTTTCATAGATATAGTTTCTTGCTTTCATAGAGTAGAATAAAGTTTTATTGTTGCTATAAGATAGATGGAATTTGTTTTATTAGATAGTAGTTTGCTCATCATAGATTAAGCATTACATGGTAGTTCTTCTTGCTTTCAATAAAACATATTTCATTTCATGCATTAGAAATAGTTTTTCATTAAGCATTTAGTCCACTTGCCTCTTAGGCTAGATAGTTGTTCAATGAGAAGTTATCATTTGATTGCTTGTAGTAGTTAGTTTTCTATTTGCTTTAGTAGGTTCGTTAGTTGTCTTTGCTTACTTTTCTATTGCTTTAGTAAGATAGATAGTTGTCTTTGCTTACTTGTCTGTAGGGTAGTTAGGTGTCTTTGCTTGCTTGTTTATTTATTTGCTTTCATAGGATAGTTGCTCATTGAATGTAGGTTGGCAAGTTTTTAATTGCTCATTATTATGCTTAAATAGTTTTCTTTTTGCTATGAACTAGTTTTCTTTACATAGGGTTTTTACTTGCTTCTTTAGAACTATCCATCGATCCTTGGCCCAAAGGTACTTAGGTCACCTAGTTTCAATTTGCTTAGTAGGGTTTGTTCATTAGATAGTTTTTCTTGAGTAGATTAGCCTTATATAACTACCTTCATTAGTTAGATTATACTCCTACCAATCTTCTACCTTTGGTATATATTTTACTACAACTCTAAGTTTACTTTCTCCGGGTTGACAATTTAATTAAGGGTTTTTTAGTGTCTTTTTAGTGCATATAGAACACCTATTAGCCATCATATGGCCCCCACCTTAGAAGTTTATAAATTTCTTTAAATAAACAATTTTCCAAAATAACTCATTTTCAAGCCCAAAAATAGTCTCCACTGTAATTTAATTTTTAAGGACCAGTAACTGACATTTCATCCATTGAAACCACTTCCAACATGTTCTTTATCTCTTTACCTTTCCTATGAGCTCTCATTTTCTCAAATTGGAAGTCGGGATCAGAAGTTATAAGCTTTGGAAGATGGAGACTCAACCACTTTGATTTGTCCTCGTGAAATCTAGGCTTTTGATTTGCAAATTCAACTTTCTTAATCCCACATGCATTGTGGGAGGGTTCTCATGGCATCTTTATAAATAATTTTCGTTTCCATGTTATTTGTGAATGAATTAGAGAGAGCCATATAATTTTGTGTAGCTTTTTCACAAAGTATCTTTTGACCACCACATCATCTCCCAGTCATCATGCCAAGTCATTGTCTAGTCATTTCTATCCATCCATGTGTCACCTAGTGGTAGGTCCACTTCGTTATCACGTGTCCATGTATAATAGGTATTCACTGTCAAGTGTCATTAGGAGGTGTGTCCAAAAATAAAGAGAAGTAAACTTAGGATAGAAATAATATTTAAATGAAATAATATTAAAAAATTAAAAGGAAGGTTGGTGGAGTTACAATAATGTGGATGTAGAGGAGGTAGGTGAGGAGATAAAACTTGGTAAAAGTGACTAAGCATGAAGAAGTGATGCGGGAAAGGGCACGAGGGAGGTAGAGGAGGTAAGTGAGGAGATAAAACTTGGTAAAAATGACTAAGTATGAGGAAGGGATGCAGGTTGCGGAACATGAGCATGAGGGAAAAAGGTAATGGAGAGGAGGGTTATCCCGCATCCACATTCAAAAAATCGGCTAAGTATAAAAGTGAGTAAGAAAATAAGATAAGCCATGAGGGTGATAAGTCATGCGTGTTAGAGGTTGCGGGACATGTGCATGAGGGGAAAAGGAAATGGAGAGGAGGGTTGTCCCGCATCCACATTCAAACAATTGGCTAAGTTTAAAAGTGAGTAAGAAAATAAGACAATTCATCCTAGTGATAAGTGATAATTCATGTGGGTTAGAGGCTGTGGGAGTGGAAGGTGGAAATGAGGGCATGGTCTCCTGCATCCACATTCAAAAGTAAAAAATAAATTAAGAATAGGACTCAGTAAAAACCAAGTGTAAAACTCAGTAAAAGGACTAAGTCATGAAGGGTGCAATTTTGGATAATGCGGAAGTGGGAAGTGAAAATTGAGGGTCGCGATTGTGGATTGCAGGACACACACATAAGGGAAAAAGGTAAAGGTAAATGAAGAGGAAGATTGTAGGTTGTCCTGCATCTGCAATGGAGGACTTAGTGTAAAAGGAGTAAAACGTGGTAAGTCATGAAAAATGACTAAGTGTTGGCGAGGTAAGCCATAGGACGTAGTCTAAACGTTCTACGTTTTTACTCTTTCCCGATCATTTTTTTCGAGGAGTTTTGTCCAAAATTCGGTAAGAAATTCGTAAGGCTAGATGTAATTGTAGATTTTAGTGGTGGAGATTATATGTTCCGGGTTCCCTAGAGGTTTTTGAGGGTGCTAAATCCATTTATACACTCAAAAACACGATTTAAACAATGTAAACTTGTGATTTTACCACTAATTATTTTGTTAGATTCAGGTGATAGTGACGGGAAAAAGTAAAAAAAATGTAGAATGTTTAGACTATGCCAAGTCATAGATTTACGTGAAATTATGGAAATTGAAATGAAATATGAAATAGGGAAAAAGGAAAATGGAAAAAGTAAATGGAAACGGAAAAGTAAAATGGAAAAAGGAAATGGAAAAGGAAAATGGAAAATGGAAATGGAAAAAGGAAAAGGAAAATGGAAAATGGATATGGAAAATGGAAAATGAAAATTGAAATATGAATATGAAAATGGAAATGATTAAGTATGGGAATAGTTAAATATGGAAATGGCGTGGAGGATTGAAAAAATGTCTAAGTATAGAGAGTAGCGAGGAAGGAGAGTAGAGTGGAAAGAAGGAAAAATAACTAACTATAAAGCATGGAGAATAAAGAAAAACATAAGGAAAATGGCTAAGTATAGAGATGATTGAGGAAATAGAGATAAGTGAGGAAATTGACATATCTTGAGAATATGACCTCTGTTTTAGATTCCATAAAGTGTTGAACAAAGCTGAGACATATAATTATTGAGTGAGAATCTTGGCACACGTATTTTCCTTCTTTTTAATATAATTTCATTTCCTTCTCTTTTGTTTCAAAGATGAACTATTCTCATTAGACTTTTATGATGAAGAATTGGAAATATGAAGCTGATTGGAAAACAATCAACATTTGAAAATTATTTAGAACTTTCCAAGTTTGACCCCCCCAAAAAAAATGGTCTCTATTTGATGGGTGAAAACACATCAACACCTACCTGCCACTTCAAGGTTCCAATACAACTTGACCTACCTATCATTTGAAGGTTTTGGGTAAGATTTCCATGCAATGGATAATGCACTCATGTATTTGAGGTTATGGAATAAGGGTTATCTTAAATTGAAATGAATTCATCCTTGTTGTGTGAGGGATTTTGCAGGAGCTTCATTGAGACTAATTGGAATCCATATTCCTTAGCTTGCCACCATAAATTTCATTGAATGAATGGCTAAAATAAATCAAGTGTTTATGGAATTGTTGTCAAGATGGAATAAAAGATCACACTTTAATGGATTGAATATGAGGTATATATCTATCTTGGTTTTCTTTAAATGCCTATTATTATTTCCACAATATTCTTTCAGTCAATATGGTCTCAAGATGGTGGTTAGTTTTGTAGAAAATCCTCATGCAGTCTCTTGGTATAAGTATTAATCATTGCAATTCCTATGTTTACCTAGACCGAATGATGATATGTTGTAAATGTCAAGAAATGACTGGTAAGTATAATAGTTTCCATAAAATCTTGCAATGTCATGTTTTCTATGTTTCAATAATTACCCTTGTAGTTGATTTATTAGTTACATCAAATCCGTGACATGCAGATTGTTACCCCTGATATTGTATGAGGTTCCAGTTTATGAATTTCATCACATTGATGGAAACATGTTAAGGATTTCTTGGAGCTATTAGACTGGATTAGGGGGATTCATCTTTATGGATCCCCTTATCCTCATGGCATCATATGATTTGATGAATGTCTTGTTGACCACACACTTATACTGAGAGGGGG
>ML779372.1:57499-76981 GCA_009831015.1 Picea engelmannii
AATTTGAGAAATACTTCAAGACGAAGTACCTGTCAGAAAAGTCCTTTGATGGAAAGACCAAGAAGTTCTATGAACTCAAGTTGGGACAACTCACCATAGATGAACATATCAACAAATTCCTTGAGCTGATGAGGTATGTGCCCTACATAAAGGATGAAAAAGTAAAGATGCAACGATTTATTAGTGGAATACCTCAATCCTACCAGGACATAATTGAGTTTGATTTGCCAAAGAATTTAGAAGATACTCTTCGAAAAGCAAGGTATTGTTATGAGAAATTCAAGAATAAGACATAACCCCATGAAGATTGGAAGAAGAAAAACAATTCGGGATTTAAGAAGAAGGGGTTTAAATCATTGAGATTTAATAACCATGGTAATATCTCTAGGATGATCCTTCCTGCTAGAAGTGTGCAACAACAAAGTTTTCCATCCAAGAGTGGAAATAAACCATTTAGAGCAGCTCCAAGTAAGACTGATAACCCGAAGAGAGAACCCTTGAAATGTTGTCGTTGTGGAGAGGAACATCTGTTGAGGGGTTGTCCGCATAGGAAACAAAACAATGGGAGGGTCTACAACATCCAAGAGGCTACCAAAGTCAATGATGTGGCTAGGAGCATGCCACAAATTTATGTAGACTTGGATAATATAGAAGATGACCACCAAGCTTCAATGGTGGAGGTGGAAGGTACGATTTCCAACCATCATGTTTCCATTTTAATTGACCCTAGTTCTAATTTGAGTTATGCTACCCCTCAAACTATTGAGAAATGTAAATTGCAACAAGTTAAACATGTTAAATCATGGCTGGTTCAACTAGCCACTGGAACCAAAAGAAAAGTAATAGAGTTCACACCAACATGCCAATTTTCTATAAGTGGGTTTCCCACACAAACAAACCTAAACATACTTCCTCTAGGATCTTATGACCTCTTGATTGACATGGAATGGTTGGATGCCCACAAAACCAAGTTGGATTGTTACAGTAAAACTTTGGAGTGTGAAAATGAAGAAGGAAGAAGGGTAACCCTACAAGGGATTCAAAAGTCTGTCTCAGTGAGACAAAGATAAACCCTCCAAGTGAAGAAGTATTGCATAAAGGGATGTCCCTTGTATGCAATGCAAGTACTAAAATTTGTTGAGAATAAAAAATCCAACCTAGAGAACCATCCCATATTAAGAGAATATAAAGATGTATTCCTAGAAGAGGTACCAGGTCTACCTCCAAGAAGGGATATTGACTTTTCGATAGAACTTGTACTAGGAGTGGTGCCAATGTCTAGAAAACCCTATAGAATGAGTACACTAGAGCTAGTTGAGCTCAAACTATAGTTGAAGGAGATGTGGGACAAAGGCTACATTTAGCCTAATCTGTCTCCATGGGGAGCACCAACCTTGTTTGTAAAAAAGAAAGATGGCACACTCATATTGTGCATAGATTATAGACAAGTCAATAAGATGACCATCAAGAATAAGTATCCCTTGCCAATGATCGATGACTTGTTTGACCAATTAAGGGGTGCTACAATATTCTCTAAGATTGACTTGAGGTCTAGATACCATCATGTCCAAATTAAAGATGAAGACATCCACAAGACAACCTTTAGGACAAGATATGGTCAGTATGAATTTGTGGTGGTTCCATTTGGGCTTACCAATGCACCAACCACTTTCATGTGCTTAATGAATAATGTATTCAAAAATTCCTTGGATAGGTTTATGTTGGTTTTCATTGATGATATCCTAATCTATTCCAAGAATAGGGAAGAGCATGAAGAACATCTCAAGCTAGTACTCCAAGTACTAAGAGAACATCAACTCTATTCTAAGCTTAGTAAGTGTGACTTTTTCCAGAAACAAGTCCATTACTTAGGCCATGTTATATTTGAATAAGGAGTGGCAGTTGATCCCAACAAGATTAAAGCCATCATGGATTGTCTTACCCCAAAGGATGTGTCTGATATCAGATCCTTTATGGGCCTAGCAGGATACTATAGGAGGTTCATAAAGGGATTCTCCAAGTTTGGTTGCCCAATCACCTCCCTTCAGAAAAAGGGGGTTAAATTCATTTGGACATCAGAATGTGAAGAAAGATTTCAAGAGATGAAATACCTTCTAACCAATGCGCCTGTGCTAAAGATTGCAGATCCAAACAAGGACTTACTTGTGTGCATAGATGCCCACAAGGAAGGGCTCAGAGGAGTCCTCATGTAAGAAGGACATGTGATTTGCTACAAATCCAAAAAATTAAATGAGCATGAAGTCAATTATGTGACCCACGATATGGAATTGGTTTCCATAATGCATGCTTTAAAAATGTGGAGGCATTACCTCTTAAGTAGAAGGTTTGTACTTATGACAAACCATAATGGGTTGAGGTATTTGTTTGACCAACCAAAACTCAATGTGAGACAATCTAGGTGGATGGCTCTCCTTAGTGAGTTTGATTTTGAAATCAAACATATCAAAGGAAAGGAGAATAGAATGGCTGATGCCCTTAGTAGAAATATGAAAGTGGTTCACTTGGAAACTATAAGCACTAGTGAATCAGACATCAAAGAAAGAGTCAGAAGTGCACAAGAAACATATGCATTTTTCAAGACCATGACATCATACCAAAAAAAAGAGCCCATAGGGCTGAAGTACGAAGGTTATCAGATGCGTAATGAAGGCCTGCTGACTTACAAGGTCATATTGTATATTCCAAATTGTGATGACTTGAAGAGGTTCATAATGGATGAACTACACAAAATAAAATATACAGGTCATCCTGGTTATCAGAAAATGATCACGACCACTAGAAAACTATTTTATTGGTCTGGAATGAAAAAGGACATAATTGATTACTTAGCTAAGTGTCTAGAATGTCATAAAATCAAGGCAGAGCACCGACACCCAACAGGGTTGTTGCATCCCCTACCAATTCTCGAATGGAAATGGGAAACCATCTCCATGGATTTCATCACAGGATTACCAAGATCAACCAAACAAAATGATGCCATCATGGTAGTTTTGGACAAACTGAGCAAGGATGCTCACTTCATACCTGTCAATTCAAATTGCAAGGCAATAGATATTGCCAACATTTTCATGAAATAAATATTTAGACTGCATGGCATGCCTAAGGAAATTATATTCGACAAAGATACAAAGTTTACTTCAAACTTTTGGAAATCTCTGTTTGCTGGTTTCGAAACAAAATTGCTCTTTAGTATAGCCTATCACCCTCAAATGGATGGGAAGACAGAGAGGGTAAACCAAGTATTAGAAGACATGTTGAGGATGCATGTAATGCATCAATCCAAGAAGTGGGAGGACTACCTACCACTGGTAGAATTTTCCTACAACAATGACTATCAAGAGTCATTAAAAATGAGTCTTTTTGAAGCCCTCTATGGAAGGCAATGCAACATTCCAATTAGTCAGAACAACCTAGTAGACAAGGTTACAATCGTGCCAGATATGCTAAAGGAAATGGAACAACAAATAATTCAGATCATACAAAGTATGAAGATAGCCCAGGATAGACAAAAGAGCTATGCAGACATGAAAAGGACTCCTAGAGAGTTCAAAGCAGGGGATCATGTGTATCTCCGAGTTAGACCCAGAAGAAGCTCTTTAAGGATGAGAGCTTGTGCCAAGATGGAACCTCGGTATTGTGGACCCTTTGAAGTTTTGGATAGAGTGGGACCAGTAGCCTATCAGCTAGCACTTCCTCCCATAGTGAAGGCACATAATGTTTTCCATGTTTCTTTATTAAAGAAGTATGTACATGATTCTAATCATATTATTGACTGGTCTGTGATTCAGGTGGAACTCGAGGGAGAATTCCTGTTAGAACCTCAATGCATAATAGACAGGAAAGAAACCCCACTCAAGAACAAAACCATTGCACAGGTCAAGTTGCAGTGGAAACACTTTGACCCAGATGAGGCTACATGGGAAATAGAGGATGCCATGAGACAAGCATATCCATTTTTGTTTACTTATGTACATACAAAACACATCAACATATAGAACATCGAGGATGATGTTTCTTTAAGGGGGAGGGGATTGTAATACCCTTGTTTCCCCCAGTTTGTAAATATAACTATAACTAGCCAAGAGACTATGGTGGACTAAATATGTGTGAATGCTTGATTTCATGAACCTTTGTATAAAAGGGTCAATGTATGAATTTTATGTTATTAAGAGAAATTTGATATGTGTTGAACAATTGTTGAACTGGTGGGGAGGGGAGTTTTCCAAGATAGATAATGGATGCTATAAGAGAGATGGTGAGGGTAAACCAAGAATGGTTGAGATTAACTTCACTAGATCAATACCTACTGGGTGGAATTGCTCAATAGTCCTTTGAACCATAAATGAATTACCATTCAGACTGGTAGTTGTAATGCCATCCTCAAGAGTTAATGAGGAGATGAGGTAGGGTACCCATTTGTAAAACTTCTAGGCCTGACCACAAATTGGGATTCAGACCCACATAACCTTGCTGAGGAAGGCAAGAAAGGATCCAATTTGGGGATGGAGACAGATTTGCAAGATAACATAGTAGAGAAAACACTCTCACGAGAAGAGAAGTGAGGATACTTCTACTATGGAGTTGAGAGGAAAAGATGAGTAGTAAGCTCATTTTTGGCTGAAAGAAGCCATGGGTAGGGTTTCACTATAAGCTGATAAATGAGGTTGATGAGTGACTAAATAAGTACTCATGCATACCTCCTTGCTTGGAGTAGAGGACATCGGTTGCCAATTTCCTGTGGGAGGAGGAGAGTAACCTCTGTCCCTGATTGTTGTGGAGCAACAAGAAGCAATCTCTCTCAGAGCATCATGGTCTAGCTCGAGGGTGGCAAGTGGTAAATCCATTAGGAATGGATATGCCTATGGTTGGGAGGAAACATGCACCCCTTTCAACAATCGCTTCACATTCTCCATTTATGATAAGTTTTATCATACTCTGATATATATATTGGATGCGATGATGAATGTTTGTGTTTATGGTTAAGTTTTTTTGTATTTGAACAATTATTATAAATGTTCTTTTTATTATGTAAACTGCTATATCCATATAGTCTTTGATTTATCTCAGTGTAATTTCTAGAGATTTATGGGATGTGAATCTGCAGGAGAGTCAGGGTAGGACTGACTAAAATGTTTAAGTCTTGCCAACCCCTTTGAATTCACCTTAGTGGGAATGTCAAGTTCATCTCTGTGGGAGAAGGATGATTTCCTTCTGACTATCCACCCATTTTACCAAGGGATCATGCCCATGTCCTTAACCCATTTGCTGGAAAAAGGATTTGGGCTTAGCCCCCAAGAATTTCCAACGGACACATATAACCAGGGTCTAGGAACTGTGCGCTAGTTCGAAAGGAGCTAGCGGTTTCGACTTCGGGACTTCGAAGCTTATGACTCCACAATCCTCGAAAAAAATGGAAGGCTGGAGTCATGAAGTGATGAGGGCCATCGATTTGGGGATCTAGTGTGGATCTCTCTTAGTCGTTAGATCAAACTTAGGAAGGGAAGCGTTAAGTGCTTCGACGAATATCTACTTCGGGAGAATAGGAGTGGTCTAACGTCGAAACTCCGGAACAACAGAGTCGCGAAGTAAATCGAGACCATTGAAAATGGAGGGACACATGTCCACAGATCAATGACTATCTAAAAGTCCAGGTATTCGATGGTATAGGGATGCATAAGTTTCCCCGGAGCTCGACAAGCAGTAGTAAACACTGGTTGTGAATGCTAGGTACACGTGTCGATAGATCAGGCGTGCTCCAAAGAGGAATCGAGAGGGTACTCGTCGAACTCTTGAATGCTGAACTTCCGAAGTGATGTGGACCATCGATCTATGGATCCTCTGGGATCCTTCTTATCCATCGATCTAATAAGCCCACATGCGATTACCCAACCGACTAGGAATGCGTCATGGAGTGACATGTGGCCCCTGATTGTCCCCTGTCTAAGGTTGTCCGTCGAATTAGATCCTTTGGATGAGAGGGCACATGGAAAGCGATCCCATAGTCTGGAGACTTAGTACTCCGGGGGAGTTTGGCCAAGAGTTTTCAAGGTGTGAAAACACCCGAAGTCATGAATGATGAAGTAAATCTCGACCATTGCCAGGAAGAAGACATGTGGCGCCAAATACGAGATTCGAGAGACTTGTCTCTTCGAGGGATTCACGTCGAGAGGAGTCAGTAAAATTTGAAGTCCAGAGTCGTGAAGTAACATGGACCATGGATCTATGGATCCACGTGGACAAATCTCAACCGTGAGATTTGAAAGAAGTGAGAAGACTATATGATGGGGTTTGATGTGGCTCGCTGAATTCATCCTGGGTGACGTTGACTCGCAACTAAGGTGCCACGTGTCACCCAGATTTGGTCGATTCACAGACCCCTTATGCCTATTAGAGCATGACATGTGTCACCCCCTAATGAGGACACGTGTCACCCGCTGACCCTCGTCACGTGTCAGCTCCTGGTTCGTGCCCTCTTGGTCGACCTGGCTGGTGACATGTTCGGGACTCTGGGAGTTCATAAAATTCGAGTAGAGTATGGCAAAGGAATGTACAACATGGACCGCTGATCGCCGAACTCTGAAAGTCCAACACCGATCGTTGATCGTCGAAATGTTGAAAACGTAGAATGAAGACTGCTGATTGTCGAACGCCGAAGAAGGGATGTTCAATGTAAAACGTTGATCGCCAAAGGGATAAGGCCACATGGCGATATTTTGAGACTTTAGGGATTATGAAAAAGGAGTGTTCCGCGCTGAATGCTGAAGCCCCCCTTTTAATTGCATGATCATGGAGGAGGATGTGGACCGTTGATTCCCTCTGCTTTCCGACGATCCGGGGATTCAACAACACCATTGGAACTCCCAAAGTACGAGAGCCCCAAAGTGCCGAAACCTTCGCTAAGCAGACTCTTAGCTCCTAGTTTTCAGCCCGAGGTCACAAGGAGGACTCCGCTAGCTAGTTTAAGCACGTAGTGGGAGATGTAAACTTTAGGGGAGCATAATAAGAAGGTTTTTCTTAGTAAGGGACCAAAAATGAACAATGGAAAAACAAAATTTGATGCCCCATCCCTAGAAAGGGTATTTAGGGGTTGGGTGTGTTACACAATGTGAGTAGGCTTTCCCTCTTGTCATATTTGTTGTCTTATTTCTACTTTGTTTCCTTTCTTATATCATATCTAGTTGTTGATTAGATAATAATTCAACTAATAAAAAAACACCTTTATGTTCATTTAAAGTGTGGAAAAGTGAGGCCTCTAAGATCAGTTTCCATGTCATAATTTCTAGCAAGCACCTCGAGCTTCAATGTATCAAACATGTTCACTTTTCCTTAGTTAGAAACTAATTTATGAAGGTTTAAAATTAGACCTTTCATCTAAGTGGGTTGAAGGTGTCAAATGAGTCTTTCTACCTCATAGCCTACCTCAAAATAGTTGATGGTGATAAAACAGTCCATTGATCTTGCAATGTCTCAGAACTCCATTAGCCCTTAGATTAATAGGCACCGGTCCTTCATCATTTCACTTGTTTATTTCTCCTCTTCCTTCCTTTCCTTCCTTTATGATACTCATTTTCCCAATTCCACTATCACATTTCATATACTACAACAAACTTGTTTTGTTAAGACTTACTCTTCAAAAAATCACCTAGAGCCCCCAATCCATAGCCTTAGCAATCCTATCTTCAGGGAAGGCCCCCTTGAGTTGGAGAAGAGCCAACCAAAAGAGAGAGGAAGAGATATTGAGGTGACAATGACTAGCCTTCCTAAGTTGCATAAGGCTATCCTATCTCCTTGATGCTTGGTACTTTACATCATCTAAGGGTGCTAGATTTTGTTGTAGCACAACTGAAAGACTTTTTAATGTAAAAGTTGATTTGAGCATAAGGTATTAGAGTCTACAAATTTCGTTGTTAAAGGGTTTTAGTTCTTTTGTGGATTCTAATTCAATTTGATAGGCATCAAATTCTAAAATTATATTTCCTTTGTAGTTTGGTAGTCAATAGAAGATGTCAATGTTATCACATGCTCTCTTTCTTAGTTGGATTACAAAAAAAATACATATTTATTAACTTAAAAATTTATTTGGATGCATAACAATTTGATGTTAGGTCGAAGAGAATTATCATAAATGGTCACGACGGGTGAATTTGTGGAGACATTTCTTGCTATTCTTGGATGTGTATATTTATTTATTTCATGGAGTTTTGGCATAGTCAAAACCCTAATTCACTCTTATCTCCTAGATTTTTTTTATTGGGGTTGCCCAAGGATATGAGTGATAAAGCATGGAAGATGCATTTTTATAGAGCTTAATCTAGAACATGGACATGGGCTAGTATCATGCTCAGTTCTCCTCAAGACAATGAAATGTGTTTCTCATATAGGTTAGAATTTGAGTGCACAAACAATATAACGGTGTATGAGGCATTGTGATTGTGATTGGAGCTAGTGAGAGACATGTGAATCAAGATTTTGAGGGTTACTGGTGATTCATATTTTTTTGTCATGCATATTAAGAATCAATTTTCTATCAAGAATATCAGGCATAAAATTTATAATAATGCAATTTTGGATTCCATTGAGATGTTTGAGGCATTCTTGATTGAAGTAGTCCCAAGAGAGTGGAATTTGAAGGATGATTTGTTGGTATTTGCGGCCTCCATATCGATCCATTATGATGAATTAAGTTATGGGAATTGTAATATGGAGATTATTTTTAGGCAGTCTATCCCAGATAATGTGGATTGTTATCACAAAATATTGCACATTAGTGAAAAGCCTTAATAAGGCACAAAGACGAATGGAAAATGGAAGTATTTCTATTCTCACTTGGACAACTACTTCCCTTGTTTTAGTGAAGGACAAGTCCAACATAAATGAGGCTTCCCTAGTAGTACTTGGGGTTCCTAAGGCGAGACAAAGTCAATTCTAGGGTCACCTATGTTACTACCTGTTACTCCTTCACTTCTAGGGGTAACCAAAGGAGATTTTTTCTCCATGATTCACATTTCAGACAATAGTTTCAATGATGATATTCTAGACTCTCCACAGACATTTTGTAAATTTTAACCTTGTACAAATAATTATTGCAAATAGAGTCTTAATAAAACATAAACGATACAATGGCGGACACACACATTACATAGATATTTTTACCCTAGAAACCCAAACTGAGAAAACAAACAACCTATTTAGAGCCGCACCTCTAATCTTCTATTCATTTTTTTCTTCATCGTTTACAATACAATATAGATATAGGATCCCGTGGCATCAAAACTCCTAATCTATTGAACCAGATTAGTCAACAACCCTAATTCATTAACCAAAATTAAAAAACCATCGACAAAAACCATGTGTCGAAAAACTGCAAAAAACGGACGCAAAAAACCACCAAAAATGGACCAAAATAATTTTCTTGAGGGCTCCCGCCCCCGTAACCCTCCCAAATGGGGGGTGCTAAGAACCCCCTAGATCCCCTTTTATTTCATATCATTGTACAATAAATGGGATCAAATTTTCAAAGAATATAACACATTTTCCCACATAAGCCTTCCACTCTATGCTCATCTCACTAAGATCAGATGACATGGTACATGGCACAGAGAGGTACCTTGTTTTGATACTTCATATTGAGTGATAATGTCAATGTTTGGGAAATGAAAATAATGATCATGGTATGAATTGGATTATGAATCATTATGCTTTAAATTTATACTTTTTTCCTTGTTTCACCTTAGTGGCCATCATCATCTCCTAGTCAAGTGTTGTCACTCTTAGGAAAAGTTGTACTACTTGGGAGATTTAATAGGGGCAACGTGTTTATATCCTAGCCCATACATAACACATTCAATCTCTCTTCTCTCTGTTATCCTATATTTTGGGTTAGTTTTCACAAGTCACCTATAAAGGTTCATGCCTCATAATCTGCATGAGAAGAGGGAGCTAGAATGCTCGAGGTTAATGCGACTTTATACAAAAAAAATGATATAGAAAGAGAAAAATCCATAATTCAAAATACAAAGCAAAGAAACAAGATCACAAAGCAAATAAATAAGGACATAGTCTAAAAACCAAGAAAGAAAGTGAAACATGAGCTCTACCTCCTCACTAAGAGGCCATCACCTCAAGTCCTTTGCAATGAATGCATACCTAACAAAAGGACTTAGCAAATGAAAATCAAAAGCCAACAAAGGTTGAATCAAGAAAGAAAAAGACAAGTAGGGGTTTGGAAAGACACAATGTCGAGGAAAGGGTAACTCATTACCTAAGCACTCCCTCATAGAAAGGCACTCATGAGGATGACTATCGTAAATAACCTTTCATGACTATGCAACCACCCATGAAGTAAACCCCAAACCATACCATATTCCATTGCACATGCTCCTTGATGGATTTCTCGGGACATACTTTTTATCCTGGGTATTGGCACACCTAATAGGGGGTGATAATGATCCTCCCATATCTAAACTTAGGAAAATTTTATAACTTTGTAAGCTAATGTGAAGTTTTAAGAGGATACTTGATGTGATCTATATAATGGATTTTGCATTGACATGATTCACTTTATATGTTGTGTTTGAATTGTGTACATTGCTTCTGATTTTCATGGTGCATTGGACTACATGAGCCCCTCCTCCTCTGATGGATTTCACATAGCCACATACTTGAGTGACTCCTTGGTCCTTTGGAGGAAATTGAGGGGATACTAACACACTTCATGGAATCCATCCCCACCACTTGAGAGAGTTTGTTCCACACTTCTAGAAGGATGTCGATCCCTTTGAAGACATGTCTTCCTTGACAAGACACCCTGGAACATGTGCGGTATGATGTGACTCCTTTTGATGACGGGAAATTGCACTTTGATGATTATTTGACACCTTTTGATGGGACATTTCACCTTTTGAGGAGACATTTGGCTTCTTGATGATGATATGGCACCTTTTGATGAGAGGTCACACCTCTTGGGGAGATGACACACCACTTGGAGATGAAACTTTGCACCCCTTCATGGAAATGTTTAACTTTTGGAGCCCCTACACCTCATCTTTGGGTGAGCCATTCACTTCTTCATGCCACATGTGTGAGTTTGAGAGAACATCTATGAGGGACTATTTGATGTTTGAGCTATTTTACTTCATCTTGGAGGCATCGTTGGGGGTCTTAGTGACCTATCCACTCGTGTATCATGTATATTTTATGTCTTGTTTTCATACCTCTAGGGTTTGTGAGAGATAAAGGATTATTTTATGTTTTTAGGGCTTTTATTGTGTGAGGAGGGTGCTTGATCTCTCATATAAATAAGAGAAACACTTCTCACTTGTAAATCATTGCTACATGTGGAGATTCATCACTACTTTCTCTCTTATGAAAAATTCTATGGATGGCTAGTTAGAGCGACATTTTGGAGTGGATGTTTGTGGATGCCTTTGCTACTTCATGGATGCTCATTGCTAGAGTTTTGATGGATGAAATAATTCTTGAGTAAGTGGTCTTTTGTTATCTTGTTGTTTTGTTTATGAATGAATGTAAGTGTAATGTTTCTTCTCTAGTGTCGATTGTGCATTCTCTTGGATCTTTTGTGAAAAAGCCCTTCTTGTTAAAGCTATTGGAAAGTTACTAGTGAAGAACCTTCCCTTGAATTATCCTTCAAGATCTAATTATATACTAGGAGGATCTTCTAGGTTAGTAGTGAACAACCATATATATCACCCTAGATCACCATAGGATCTTCAAAGGGGTCCTTAATTGAACCCATATGCCCAAAAATATAGTAGGCACTAGTCACTCTCCCAATAGTCAATCATTAAATTATGAAATTTACTCTCTTTTTATTGTTTTAGGGTTGGATTAGGGTTTTATAATAACAAATATTCTTTTTCAGCCACTAAAAACTAAGATGTTTTGACTTTTATGCATGTTGTTGACCTAATAAACATATTTAGACCCTAATTTACATTGTTGATTTATTATTACAACCTTGTAGGGCTAGATGTCTAGGATTTTAACTTTGTTATATGCATCTTAAATTTCATATTTTGCTAGTTAATTAAGCCCTAGTTTAACTCACTATTTAGCCCTATTGTTTCATTGGTTGATTATTTACTCAAGGGTTGATTTTATTGTTGATGTAATAACTTGTATTTGTGTTGTAATTTAATATTTGTTTTCCAAGTTTTACAACAATGTTTATCTTTTTCTTCTTTTGTAGTGTTTGGGGATCCTCTTGAGCATAAAATTGACTTGCCAAACCCTCTAAATTGACCTAGATCCTCATCCCTTCATATCTAGAAATTGTTTTTACTCACCACCTTATCCTTACCTTGTTTATATCATTCTATTGGTCGTAGATTAAGTAGCTACCTAGGAGACCCTAGACTTGATTGTCTTTGCCTAGGGATTATTGGAGGCTAATAGGGAAACCTCCCTTGTGTTGGATTTACTTTTTCACTAAAGAGAAGGAAGTTTTTGCCTAGGTGACAATAGTGTCATATTTTGGTGTTCCACCAGTCTTGGTGCCTTGTGATGGATTGCACTAAGGTGCTAGATTGTGTGGTAACACTACCCAAATTACTACTAATGGATTATGAGATATATGAGTTATAACTTGAGTGGTTACTCAAAGCAAATTTCAGATTTAGGGTTTCCTCACTTTAGGGTTGTTTTAGAGGGCTTATTAAGTGATTATCCAATGAAAAATTATGCCAAAATAGTCCATATTTTAAAATTACTAAAGGTTGTCATGAAACTTGCATTAAAAGATAAGAAACTACAATAGTAAACAAGTTATAACAATAGTAGGTTTCAACCACTTAAACATATTATAATCAAGTGCTCTTTAGGGCTAAAACAATGAATAAAACTAGGCTTTACATAACTTGCTGATTTTTGAACATTTAAAAGCATATAACAACCAAAAAGACTAAGATGTCCAACACTAAAAGTGTTTAATACAAACCAACTAGGGCAAGTTTCCTGAAAATGTTTTTTAGGTAAAAAAATGCATGGAAACCCTTGATGTCTAGGGTTTTGATGGCAAAAAATTAGATATAAACTATTAAAACCCTAGAATTAACCTTAAACAAAATTAAATTTGGAATTTTGATTTGAAGATTGATTACATAGGAAACAACTAGTGCTTAATAATTTTTTTATGCAAATGGGGTCAACTAAGGCCTCTCTTGAGAAAGTGCAAGTGAAACTAAGGTGATTGTTAGGGTTGTCCACTACAAACCCCAGAAAATCCACCTAGTGCCTTACAAGCTTCAAAATAATCCAATGGGGAAATACACCACTAGAAATCTTCCAAAGGGTTTGAAGAAGGGACTTGTTCAAGAAAATAGAAAGAGATTACACCACTAGCACTAGAGAAGAACAACTACACTTATAATCCTTCATAAAAAAATCCATTAAAATTCAGAGAGATCACTTACTCAAGATATCGATTCATCTACAAAAACCTAGGTCTAAGAACATCCATAAAATTGTAAAGCATACACAAGACATCATCCTAAAGAAGGCACTCTAGTTATCCATCCATAGCTAAAATATAGAAGTAATAGTAGAGAAGTAGTGTTCTCCATAAGTTATCATAATTAATTACAAAATAGAGGTGCTTCTCTTATTTATATGAAGAGATCTAGTAACCCTCTCAATATAAAAATACATAAACTATGATGTGGTTATGCCACCTATACAATAATATCCATGATACATGAGTCAATGAGTCAAAACACCCCAAAGATGCTCCCCAAATGAAGTAAACTCTTCTCAAATGACAAGTCATCCTTTTCAACATGTGGAATGGGATCCTAAAAAGTGGAACGACCTCCTCCAAAGGTGTCCCACGAGTGGTCGAAAATTTGGTGATAATCGTCTCGTGGCCATTCTGCATCTAATGGTTGTTGGTTTGGTGGAATTATGGTCATTTTGTCAAAAGATAACTTCTCTTGAAGCTGACCACCCTCAAAACATGTGCTAAAATCTCCTCATTGTGTGCAACAACATCCTTAACATTGTCCAAGAAGCACACTGCACTATGCAAGTCATGTCAATGATTCATGTAAGGTACAACGTCTGAAGTAAATCTCGAGGGACTTGAAAAAGTCATCAATCCTGAGGCATGCACACGAATTCAATGCAACATAAAAAGTGAGTAATGTCAAATGTAATGCCATTGGGTAGAGAAGATTAAATAGCTTCTTTTAACTTCACAATAACTCATAGAATTCATACAAGTTGCCAAGTTTAGGTGTGAAGGGGGCATCATTAACCCCTATTACATGTGTCAACACCCTAGAAAAGAAGTGGCTCCCAAGAAAACCAATCAAGGAGCATGTGTAGTGATAGATGGTATGGTTTGGTGGGTAACTTCATGAGTTTCATTGCATAGACATGTGAGTTTGTTTAAGATATTCATCCACATGAGTGTCTTTGAAATATGAGGGAGAATTTATGAATTGAGTTACCCTTTCCTTGGCATTGTGTCTTACTACCCCTTATTTTCCTTTTTTCTCTACTTCACCTTTTTTGGATTTTGACGTTTATTTTATTTTATTTAGTCATTTTCTCATATATGCATTTTATTGCATAAGACTTGGGGTAATGGATTCATAGCGAGGGGGCATTACTCATGCTTTATTTTCTTTTTTCTTTTTATTTTCTCTTCACCTCGAGCTTATATCTCTTTTAGGGCGAGGCTTTTCTCATAGGACTATGAAGCACAAATATTTTATGTGATATGTGACAACCAACCCATGAGTTGGACAATGGAAATAGAGAATGATGGAGAGATTTTAGTCCGGTTTGGGATATGGACATGGTGCACCTTTCAAAACTTCCCCATAGTATGAATCAACCCAAGAATGACAACACTTATCTAGAAGATGATGACGATCACCAAGGTGAAACAAGGAAAAATGCACAAATTTAAAGCACCATAATCCATTATCTGACTCAACCAATGTGACAACACTAATTTATGTTGATCGAAATACAACTATCTTAAGGCTTCATTTAACTATCAACCCATAGTTCTTTTTTACACTTCTGAGACACATATGTTGTATGCACAGAATCACGAACCTAGAGATTAAGTGGTTTGTAATGTGTTTATGTGAATAACAATCTATATTACTCAAAATAAAAATTTCAAATAAAAAGAAACCAAAAGCAAGAAGAACTACTCTGACTGTGTCTTGGTTCGACTGGTGGCTAACTCTAATTATGGGTTACAAAGGTTCCCATTCATGCTCTAGAAGTGAGACATAAGACACACAACCATTTCATTCTAATTGAAATTCAAATGCACACTTGAAAATTTAAATAAATAAATCTCATAGCTAGTAATAAAATAGTGAAAACATGCATGTAAAACTCAATGCTTGAAAATACAATATAGAAAAGGAAATATAAACACAATTGCAATCTGCATTAAGTTTATAAACCTAGAACATACAATCTAATTAAAAACAGATTTATATACAGTAAATAAAATAGAAACAATAAATATTTATAGAAATCAATAGCCGGGTACCTATTTGAAGTGAGCCCAACTCCAAATAGGTTCAACTAAAAGGAAAACACAACTACATCATGTACAATTCACTCATAACATGAAATTGAACTCTCTTTCTCTCTCTATATATATAACCTGGAGATTGAGTGGTTTGTAATGTGTTTATGTGAATAACAATCTATACCACTCAAAATAAAAATTTCAAATAAAAAGAAACCAAAAGCAAGAAGAACTACTCTAACAGTGTCTTGGTCCGACTGGTGGATAACTCTGATTATGGGTTACAAAGGTTCCCATTCATGCTCTGGAAGTGAGACATAAGACACACACCCATTTCATTCTAATTGAAATTCAAATACACACTTGAAAATTTAAATAAATAAATTTCATAGCTAGTAATAAAATAGTGACAACATGCATGTAAAACTCAATGCTTGAAAATACAGTATAGAAAAGAAAATATAAACACAATTGCAATCTGCATTAAGTTTATAAACCTAGAACATACAAACTAATTAAAAACAGATTTATATACAGTAAATAAAATAGAAACAAGAAATATTTATAGAAATCAATAGCCCAGTCCCTATTTGAAGTGGGCCCAACTCCAAATAGGTTCAACTAAAAGGAAAACACAACTACATCATGCACAATTCACTCATAATATGAAATTGAACTCTCTCTCTCTATATATAAGAACAAACTACAAATTCTGTTCACAAAGTGTTTTTAACAGTTCTCCAATTCGTCCCTCACACAAGAATGGGACTAGTTTTTATAGCTAGAACATGAATCAAAATCAAACTGTTTGTAATTACATTCATTCCTAATTCCGTGGGTTTATAAATGCTAGTCATTTAAAGATAAAATGCATATCTAGGAAGAATGTACAATCCAAGGACATCAAGATGCCAACACCATACGAATTCTGAGGTAGAAATTCGTGGGTGTGGGTAAATGAAGTCGAACTGCTTCCAAGATTCGCTCTTTTCTGCCCACTTGTTCCTTAAATGTATTTGCCTCCTTTCCTTTCGAATCTGGTCTTCTTTAACCCTTTGGAAAATCACCGTTGCTCTATTTCAACCTTGGAGAAAATCACCATCACTCTATTTCAGCCTTGGATTATTTTCAACCAGTGATCTTCTTTGGTCATTCTTAATGTTCATGGTTAGCATATTTATTTTTATTAGAGATAAAAACAATTCAAACTTCTATCTTAATTTAATCATATAAACATAAAAATATAAGAAACACAATCCATTATTACCTTTGTGTAATAGATGGCTAAGATGGGTGAAGAATGACATATATGAGGATTAGATTTGGCTTAGATAGACTCAAACATTATTAAAATAGGGACAAAAATGATATCAATTTGGGAACCCAACACCCCCTTCTAAAATCATTACACATCCTTATGTAATTCTCCTTCCTGTTTAGAGACACCCAAATGCGTTGCTATTCAATTGTAGGAAGGGTGGCCAAGTTTTGTAGTTGCAAAAAAACCCAAAGTTTTATCTATTTGGAGCCATTGTGAATGTTCCTCAAATGAATAAATAGCATGGGAGATGTATGTATGACTATGCACAATTGCACTATGCCTAGTTTTAGTCTTTGTTTATGTAGAGAAAACAACAATGAGCAATTTTACTCTAGAAGTTGTTGTAGGACAAGGGTATACGAATAATGAGCGCTTGGCATGTGAAATAAAATCAAATTTTGGGACCTTCTATTCATAATTGAGCCCAATGAAAGCTGTAGATGTAAAAATTAGGCTAAAAAATATACAGGTGGATACCGATACCAAAATTTACTAAATACCACCATACTGAAAACACCATTAATTACATCATTCTTATTCCTCGATGACAACTTAATTGAGACATTCCAACCACCTACATGTAAAATAATAGAAGTTAAAATTGTGCCCAGTTTGCTCATGATGTTTTCAAGCTTGTCAAGAATAATCTTCTCAGGTTGACACCTGTAACTACATTAGATGCTAATGGTTTATGTTGTCCCCATTTTGTGGATAACTAAGGAGATTACGCCTCGAGGCCCTCAGGTTGCAGATATGGAGTGTCGAGAGGCCACATGACCAACAATATCCCTTTTGCACAACCAGAGACCTGCATTTCCACCACATTGATCTAGCTCCTAGTCATCATCCACACCAGCTTGCCACCACAGGTCACTTGGGTCTTGCTCCATGCGGTACAAGTCAGGTATGATGGTGGGTATCATTTTAATATTTGAGGCATTCTAGCTTGTGTATCAGAGATTATTTTTTATTATGAGACATTTGCTTTGAAAACTATGGCTTTTACTTTGTTTAAATGCTGGTGGTTGGCTTGGGGCACTCAAGTAGATGGTCACCCTTAAGATGGGGTGTTTCTGGGAGCTTCCTTTGATGAGTCATCGTGCAACTCCCGACCATACTTACCACTTTCCATCATTATTTCCCCTCATGAGATCATCTTTTGGGATTTTGGGGTAGACTGATCCTAGAAGGGACCATTTGTCATTTCATGGGAAGAAGGGGCTAAAGGCCCAGAGGGGATTTAGCTGGCAAAAGATAAAAGCCTAATGAAAGAACCTTCCAAATGTTTCGCCCAGGGGATCTTGAGAAAGCAATGAAAAACTTCATCGCAAGAATATAAGGACCCCATGAAAAGAGTAAATAAAAACGCTTAAAGGATCAGTTGAGGATAGGGGTTCTCATCACGAGCCAACTTATCATGTCCATGGGTATCTAACGATATGACATTAGCATTTCTAGCCATCACACCAGGGTAATGGCTCTCAGTTGCATGGCTGAGGGAAATGGGGTCTCATCACGAGCCAACCTTCTCATTTCCATGAAAGTACTTGTGGGTGACACTGTCGATATCTGGTCACCATGCCAGGGCAGTGGCCTCCAACTCACCCTATGTTATATTGAAAGAAAATACAAAGAAAGAAAGATAAAAGGAAATTGATAGGCTTGGAAAAAATGCATTATGGATGAAGGTGCGACACACCCTCAACAAAGACACACATAAATTAGATACTATGGACCCTTGCATATCATGAATCCCATTCCCATTGAGTACTTACCCCATCCATTCCATTTCATTCACATGACTCAGATAGGGTTGTTCCTAGACTTAGGGGGTTTGATCCATTGAAAAGAAGTACCATGCCAACCCTCCCACAACCAAACTTGGCAAAGCGTCTAGTTTCTTAGGCACATTTTTGTATGATGTAGTCCTAGTATACATGCTTTAATGGCTCTTTTATTGATTTGATTTACTCATCACGATGCTTTGACTTGAGATCCTTGGAGGGCGTATCCATTTGTCTTGCAGGCACAAGTTGGTGGCCAGTTTTGGAAGGACAAGCCCAACTTGGGATTCCATGGGGAAAGCAACCCATCATATGGATGACATAGGCATGTTGATTAAGGTTGGTTGTCATTAATGTCAACCCTTGAAGAAAGCCCCACAACACAAAGGTTTGGGTAATGGACCCAAGATTGTTTGATGTAAATATGACTCATTATTGTCTTGTCATGGTTGATAAGAAGTAAAGATGGATGAACTCCAAAGTGGTCCCCTTATGGTGAAAGCCCTCACGGGAAGATGCTTTGCAGAGTAAGAGAACTCATGTTTAATTGTGGAATAATGAGATGAAGGACAATGAATTTTTCAGGTAAACGATCCTAGATGTATAGTGCTTGTCATTCCATTTCCAGTGGTATGTGGAACGTCACATAACTCCTCGCGGTTAGAGAGTTATGGCCATGGGAAGTTGGAGACCCCAGGTTTGGGTAATGGACCCAAGTTTGTTTGATGGATAACGGTATGAGTTATGATATATTTTCAGATAATATTATTCTATATGTATAGTACATGTCATTCCATTTATGGTGGTATGTGGAACATCACATAACTCCTCACTGTTTGAGA
>ML779372.1:77113-96002 GCA_009831015.1 Picea engelmannii
GTGTCTGAGGTAACCAAGGATATCTAAGCCAAAATTTTGAGGGAAGGTGAAGAAAAGAAGGCCGAAATGCAAGGAAGGATAAATTCTTTTGATGGTGCTTTCTAAGGTATGTTATTTACAGGTCATCTCACCATTTTCGCTATGAATTTTTTTCTATTAAGACTGTGAAATTGCTATTCCATTGAGAAAACATATCCAAGTATATGTGGTAAAAAATTCAGCTTGTGGGTCATTGTATTTTTGGAGTTACACTCCGTGGAAAATAGGGTTTGTGGCTAGTCCTGAAACTAGTCAAAAACATGTGTTTTGGGTAAAAACGTCATAACTTATTCATAGCAGATCCAAATTCAGTGAAACCAAATGTGTTGGTTAGGGTACAATCTGTAGTATGCTGTGTAACCGTTTCAGATCAATTCAACAAATATTCCGTGCGGGGCACGCTCTACAAGGTCACTCTTTAGAATAAGCCAGAATTCAACAAGGTATGCCATTTTTTTCTATAACTCCTTTTCTGAGAGGTTCCAAGTAGTGACACCTGGAGGAATTGCATAAAACACACTAAAGAACATTGTGTATCAGTTTCAGATCTTTATACATTACATGTACACAATTATGATTACTTCAAGTTAGGGTTGTTGACTAATCCAAAACTAGGCATGTGAGACTAAAGAAAAGTTTGATGAAACTGCTAGTCTCTTGTTGTTGAAGTTAAGGAAGGTTTGCAGGAATGTGGTCATATACACCAGGTCTATTACAGATCTACAAATCAGATTTGGATGATGAAATTTATGAGGGCTTTTGGTTGAGGTACATGTTGAGTACATGGTTGAGACAAGTAGTTGATGCATTGGCACATACATGAGGTGTATAGTTGATGATGTTGGTACATATTGATGAGTCATAGTTGATGAGTAGTTGACACATGATTGGTACATACTTGGTACATGGTTGGATGCACTTATTTATGGTACAGGTTGATTACAAGTTATTTGGTATAGGTTGGTGCATGGTTGATGCACTTGTTTATGGTACAAGTTGATTACAGGTTCAGGTACAGGTTGATGCATGGTTCAGATTTATTGGTACAGGTTTACAACGGTATATCTCACAGTGACAGGTTGATAGTGGTTCCATCATTCTACTTCTACTTCAGGGTGGCAGGACGGGGCAAGGACAGGTGGTTGTAGCCACCTTCCGGTTGTAGCCGAAGAACATAGGGGCTTGTAGCCTCCTTCTGGTTGTAGCCAGAGAATTGGGGAGTTGGAGCTTCCCTCAAGTAGTAGCTTGAGAAACTAGGGGGTTGGAGCCTCCTTCCAGTTGCAGTTGGAAAACAAAGGAATTTGGTGCTTCCAATGAATGTAATTCTTCAAGACATATAAGAAAAAACATTCTGTGGTTTTCTCCCGATTTGGGTTTCCACATAAAACACTGGTGTACTGTGTATGTGTATGTTTGTTCATTTTTTCATTGCTTATTTACTCTGCAGTTATTGGATGATAATGCTTCATTGATATAAAACTTGGATTATATGGCTAAAAAGGATTAAATTGCTCTATTACTGATTCACCCCCCCTCTCAGTAATCCAACAAGGCCCACATGCTAGACTACAGAGATATTCCTTTGGAGGCCTCAAACACAACTAGATAGACATAGCCCACCCTTTGCAAGCCAAATAACTTGCCCAGAAGGGCAAAAACATCACTCCCTAGGGGCTTGACGTCATATTTGAGGGGCATGTGGTGGTTGATGATGAAACATAACATGACACATGGCATTTTAAAGTGGAGAGGCTCCAAATGATTGCCACATGGCATTTGGAGGCCCTACTTTGTAGCTCGGCTCCAATGACTTACCCAATTTGCCAAAACGTCCTCCTTCAAGGGATAACATCACCTTTGTTTTAGGGTTCTCAATGTGTAAAATGGTGTTAAATTATTGTAAAGGGGAAACACAATGGCTGTTATCCCCTTGTCTTGTGTTTTACCCTAATATTATGGACAATTGTGGACAAATTATGTTTAAGAGGATGATATAAATTGAGATCACCTCATTTCATTTTGACATAAGACATAACTCTCCATTGTGAAAGGCTCTTGGACTGAAATTTTCGCTATCTTTTGCTAGTTCTCTCCCTTGTGCTTTTGTTTATGGCTATGTCTTGGTTATGGTTGATGGAGATCGTGTGCTAGCCTTGGAAGGCTTTCTTCATTGCTTTTTTTTGGTGGTTAGTCTAGCTTTTATTGCCTTTTAATGCTTGAAGGTGCCATTTATTTCATTGTATTATCATTTGTACAAGTTAAAGGTTATATTTTCTTGAGCCAAGTAGGGAGTATAACACTGCTACTTGTGTTTCCACCATTTTATTGCTAAGGGAATATTGCTTCATAAGGGTTTACTAAGAGGAGTATAATTGCAAACACCCTCCTAGTTAAAACCCTAGCTAAGAGAAGCTTGCCTTGGGGAGTAAAAGGGATTACACCCCCAAGGAAGTATCCTATCTTGCTTCTTCACATTCTCTTGACTCCATTAACTCTTTCGAAAAGGCACTAGTTATTTACTTATTGCATGGGAGAAATAAATTGCTGCCTTGGTAAAAGTACAAATTTCAAGTTTTGAAGTTGTCTCTTTTGGATAATGATATTCATGCCTTGGGGATTCTTCCTCACTTAGGGCATCCTATTTCTCCCACAAATTCTTATTTCTGTAATAAAACTAACCTACAACCATTAGGGCTGCTTTAAACCCTAACCCTAACCGTTAATATCTGACAAACTAACCCTCTAACTTTGCTAGTTTAACCTACTAACTTAGGTGCACCTATTGGGATAGATTTGGGAAATTTTTGATGGTCAGATTTTCTGTTGTACTTAATTTAATTCTACAGCCATAAGGCTGATATAATTCTGCAGAAATTTACTTTTATGACAACTATCTTTATTTAGTATTGAAGTGCTATTTTCGGTCCACATTGGTTACAAGTTTTATTGCTGACATTGCTAGCTAGTATAGACCTTTACTTGCTGATTTGGATGTAATCTATTGCTGATTTACTAACTTGTATGCTTCTGTATTTTAGGTACATAAATATTTACTCGCTGATCCATTACTGTACTTGGTTGGAAAAGTGTCTTTTCTTGTGTCTCGTGCAGGTGTAAGTGCACCAACAACTATCTCTTTACTCGGTATCCATTTACATCTCTTCACTTACCATTTTCAACCAATCTGTTTTTCCATCGCTTGACCTTCCCGATGACTTCTCCTTACACTTCCCTTCATCCCTCTCATTCCCCCTAGGGTCACCAAGACCGCCTCCCTAGAGTGGCCTAGTCACCCTTGAAGTGCAGGAGCTACACCGAGGTGACAATTGGTGTAGGATTCCCCAAGTTGTAGCACATGCTTTTGTGGTTGGGTCGGGGTTTGCCCAACCTACAACCTGTGCTATATCATTTTGTCACCATTTTCGGGGAGGATTTTGAATCCTCTTCGTGCTCTAAATGACACTTTTGGAATTTCTCTTTCCAAAATCCTTCACCCAAAGATTACCTGACGACTCCACTCCAAGAACCTACCCATTTTCCTTTAGCAAACCTTCTTCAAAGTTTGTCTGGCGACTCCACCTTTCCCGAGCCCACCTTTCTCCTACTTCCCCTTTTTGTCCTTTGATGAGCATTGATCTCCCCTAGAGACTCCTTTGAGGTGTTCTTCTAGTCGATGGGGCTATGGCACCTTGGAATCAACCAAAACCTCTCCATTTCTCATGTAAGGAAATTTTGCAGATGGAAAGGGAAAAAACTGCTAATGAAGCCGTTGAAGAGTTGATGAATCAAGTAAAAGAGATGCTTGAAGAACATTCTTATGAAGAAATCTTCCAAGAAGACCCTGATGAAGCTTATCACGTTGAAGATTCTGAGGAGGCATTTAATGAATATGAAGTGCTTTCACTTAATGACCCAGATGAAGACATCCAAGCAACTATTCCTCATACACATCAAGAAGAGAACACTATGAGTTATGACTCTTTCGAGGATCTTGATGACAACCTGTTCCATGATCCTGGAAGTGAAGGAGAACTAGAAGAATCCTCATATACAATTGATCAACATATTGACACTTTCATTCAGATTGGAAAACGTGGATGGGCCATGAGCCTTTTCACCTTTGACGGTGATCCCACTTGCGACGTTGAGGGAAGCCCTCAAACAAAGGATTGGTCTTTGTGCATATATGACTCATATGTTTGGGATGGTAAAGGTGACATGATCACAGATTTTCTCAATCCATTTGAGAATGACTTGTCACAACATCTTCAGGGTAATGCATATCCTTTTAGGGATGCATATTTTTTCTATGAGGATTTTCATACATCTTCGCCCTTGATTTTGGATGAGTACCAAGAAATAACCATCCCGGGGAAATCAAAGGTTCACTCTATGAAGAAAAATTTTATTCATCTTGGATATTCTCATGAGGATTCAAAAATGAAGAGAACTTTTTTCTTCTTCTAGACTTGAACCCGTCCCGTACCTCATTTCTTCCCCTTGGGTGAAGCTTGGGGTCTTCTTGAGTTATCTCACATCTTCTTAGTCTTCAGGGAGTAGTGATTGTGTTGATGAGGATGAAGATGAGCCATTATATACATATGCCAGTCCACTCCAGAGATGGATAGATCGGGCTTGTGGTTGTGCTTGTAGGCAAGAGTTCCAGGAAGATCGAGATTGTGGTTTCTCTTTTCAATAGGATTTCCTCCCTCCCACCCATCTCCATGAGTTTTATTTCATGATTGATTATATGTCTATTTATGCTCATGATTACTATGTGTTGGAATTATATTTGTTGTTTCACATGATTACAAACAGGGGGAAATTTCTTTGTCTGATGATCGGGTGATTTCATTGGTTGTACGATTTCACTTGACACCTTAGGGATTTGATATTCAGAGTCCGAGGACCCCAGGTAAGTAGGTAATTCATCTTTCTTTCTTGAATCTTGCATTCTTGCATATTGCATTTTGTTTGCTCATACTAGTTCATTTGCATTGCATTTTCATTTTTCTCTACTTGCATTATTAATTTCATCATCATATATGTATACTTAGTTAGAAATTTTGTCAAAATTTTATTTTTCTAGCTAAGTTGGTTTTGATTATGACCATATAAGAATAAGGATGAGTAGGCCATCCTGTACTTGATAGTTTGATTTTTCCTTGTAGGAACAAGTTTACTAGGAGATGCTGCAGTTCTCATGCACTCTACGACAAGCACATGTCCCCAAGTAGGAGTCAGATGTTATCCCCATTTTGTGGATAACTAAGGAGATTACGTCTCGAGGCCCTCAATTGTAGATATGGAGTGCCAAGAGGCCACATGACTAAGAATATCCCTTTTGCACAGTCAAAGACCTGCATTGCCACCACAATGATCCAATACCTGGTCATTGTCCACACCATCTTGCCACCACAGGTCACTTGGGTCTTGCTCCATGCAGTACAAGTCAAGTATGATGGTGGGTATCATTTTAATATTTGAGGCATTCTAGCTTGTGTATCAGAGGTTATTTTGATTATGAGATATTTTCTTCGGAAACTATGCCTTTTACCTTATTTAAATGCTGGTGGTTGGCTTGGGGCACTCAAGTAGATGGTCACCCTTAAGATGGGGTGTTTCTGGGAGCTTCCTTTGACGAGTCATCGTGCCACTCCTGACCATACTTACCACTTTCCATCATTATTTCCCCTCATGACATCATATCTTGGGATTTTGGGGTAGACTGATTCTAGAAGGGACCATTCCTCATTTCATGGGAAGAAGGGGCTGAAGGCCCAGAGGGGAGTTAGCTAGCAAAAGATAAAAGCCTAATGAAAGAACCTTCCATATGCTTCTCCCAGGGGATCCTGAGAAAGCAATAAAAAGCTTCTCCACAAGGAAATGAGGATCCCATGAAAAGAGTAAATAAAAACACTTAAAGGATCTGTTGAGGATAGGGGTCTGATCACAAGCCAACCTATCACGTCCATGGGTATCTAACGCTATGACATAACCATTTTTGGCCATCACACCAAATTAATGGCTCTCAGTTTCATGGATGAGGTAAAGGGTGTCTCATCATGATCCAACCTTCTTATTTCCAGGGCAGTGGCCTCCAACTCACTCTATGTTATATTGAAAGAAAATGCAAAGAAATAAAGATAAAAGGCAATTGATGGACTTGTAAAAAATTCATTATGGATGAAGGTGTGACACACCCTCCACAAAGACACCCATAAATGAGATACTATGGACCCTTGCATATAATGAACCCCATGCCCATTGATTACTTCCCCCATCCATTCCATTTCATTCACATGACTCCGATAGGGTTGTTCCTAGACTTAGGGGGTTTGATCCATTGAAAAGAAGTACCATGCCAACCCTCCCACAACCAAACTTGGCAAAGCGTCTAGTTTCTTAGGCACATGTTTGTATGATGTAGTCCTAGTATACATGCTTTAATGGCTCTTTTATTGACTTGATTTACTCATCGTGATGATTTGAATTGAGATCCTTGGAGGGCGTATCCATTTGTCTTGCAGGTACAGTTGGTGGCCAGTTTTGGAAGAACAAGTACAACTTGGGATTCGATGGGGAAAGCATCCCGTTGGATGGATGACATAGGCCCACATGCCAGACTATAGAGAGATGCATTCGAAGGCCTCAGAGATAGCTAAATAGACATAGCCCACCCTTTGCATGCCAAACAACTTGCCCAGAAGGGAAAAAACATCACTCCCTAGGGGCTTGACATCAAATTTGAGGGGCATGTGGTGGTTGATGATGAAATATAGCATGACACATGGAATTTTGAGGTGGAGAGGCTTCGGATGATTGCCACATGGCCTTTGGAGGCCCTACTTTGTAGCCCAACTCCATCGACTTGCTCAATTTGCCAAAACGTCCTCCTTCAAGGGATGATGTCACCTTTTTTTTTGGGTTCTCAATGTGTAAAATTGTGTTAAATTATTGTAAAGGGGAAATACAAGGGCTGTTATCCCCTTGTCTTGTGTTTTACCCTAATATTATGGACAATTGTGGACAAATTATGTTTAGGAGGATGATATAAATTGAGATCACCTCATTTCATTTTGACATAAGACATAACTCTCCATTGTGAGAGGCTCTTGGACTAAAAGTTTCTCTATATTTGGCTAATTCTCTCCCTTGTGCTTTTGTTTATGGCTATGTCTTGGTTATGGTTGATGGAGATGGTGCGCTAGCCTTGGAAGGATTTCTTCATTGCTTTTTTTTGGTGGTTAGTCTAGCTTTTATTGCCTTTTAATGCTTGAAGGTGCCATTTATTTCATTGTATTATCATTTGTACACGTTAAAGGTTTTATTTTCTTGATCCAAGTAGGGATTATAAGGGAATACACCCCTACTTTTGTTTCCACCATTTTATTGCTAAGGGAATATTACTTCATAAGGGTTTACTAAGAGGAGTATAAATGCATACACCCTCCTAGTTAAAACCCTAGCTAAGAGAAGCTTGCCTTGGGGAGTAAAAGGGATTACACCCCCAAGGAAGTATCCTATCTTGCTTCTTCATGTTCTCTTGACTCCATTAACCCTTTCTTAAAGGCACTAGTTATTTACTTATTGCATGGGATAAATAAATTGTTGCCTTGGTAAACATACAAATTTCAAGTTTTGAACTTGTCTCTTTTGGATAATGATATTGATGCCTTGGGGATTCTTCCTCCCTTAGGGCATCCTCTTTCTCCCAAAAATTATTATTTCTGTAGTAAAACTAACCTACATCCATTAGGGCTTCTTTAAACTCTAACCCTAATCGTTAATATCTCACAAACTAACCCTAGACTAACCCTCTAACTTTGCTAGTTTAACTTACTAACCTAGGTGCACCTATTGGGATAGATTTGGGAATTTTTTGATGGTCAGATTTTATATCGTACTTCATTGAATGCTACAAAGATAAGGCTGATATACTGCTGCATAAATTTACTTTTATGACAACCATCTTTATTCAGTCTTGAAGTGCTATTTTCGGTCCACATTGGTTACTAGCTTTATCGCTGACATTGCTAGCTAGTATAGACCTTTACTTGCTGATTTGGATGTAATCTATTGCTGATTTACTAACTTGTATGCTGGTGTATTTTATGGAAAACAATATTTACTTGCTGATCCATTACTATACTTGGTTGGAAAAGTGTATTTTTTTGTGTCTCGGTCAAGTACAAGGGCACAAACAACTATCTCTTTACTCGGTATCCATTTACCTCTCTTCACTTACCATTTTCAACCAATATTTTCTTCCATTTCTTGACTTTCCGGGGGACTTCTCCTTACACTTCCCTTTATCCCTTTCATTCCCCCTAGGGTCACTGGGATCGCCTCCCTAGAGTGACCTAGTTACCCTTGAAGTGCAAGACCTACATCGAGGTGACATTGGGTGTAGGATTCCCCAAGTTGTAGCACTTGCTTTTGTGGTTGGGTCGGGCTTTTCCCAACCTATTGTTGGATCATGTTGTCATTGATGCCAATGGTTTGATTATTTGAGAGATTGTTGGATCATACGTCATTGATGCAAATGGTTTGGTTTGATTGATGTCAAGTAATTGATTGATTAATGATTGATGAACAATGTATATGCATTGATGAGAATGATAGATGTCCAAGTGAAAACCAATTGATAAAGATGGATCATTGATATGATGCCCTTGATGAAAATGATAGATGTCCAAGTGGAAACCAATTGATAAAGATGGATAATTGATATGATGCATTGATGAAGATGGATCAATGAGTTGGCATTGATACATGATGCATAGTTGATATATATGATGCAGTGGTGAATTAATGCAAAGATGAATCATTATTGTCTTATCATGGTTGATAAGGTGCACAAATGGATGAACTCCAAAGTGGTCCCCTTATGGTGAAAGTCCTTACGGGAAGACGCTTTACGGATTGAGTTATCCTAGAAAAACGGTTGGAGGACCCATGCTTGCATGTGGATTAATGAGACGAAGATCAATGAAGTTGTTGGTGAAACTATCCTAGATGGATAGTGCTTGTCATGCCATTTCCGGTGGTATGTGTAATGTCACATAACTCCTCATGGTTTGAGAGTTATAGCCTTATGAAGTTGAAGGACCCCCATATGATGGCTTGAAGCCCCAAAAGGTCAAAGAATTCAAAGTGTTTGAAAAGAATAAATCATTATTTAAATGATAAATTAAAGTGACAAAATCAAGAAAGATTATTTAAATGATAAAATGAAGTGACAAAATCAAGAAGGAATATTTAAATGATAAAGTATTGGATAACTTTCTATTCATGGAAAGTGGTTAACCCTAAAATAAGGAAAATAAGTTAAGTGACCTAGAAATGGGTTAAGTAACCTAAAAATGGGTTAAGTGACCTAGAAGATGAAAGTATAAATAAGAACCCAGGATCTCTTGTAAAATGTAACATTTGGTGAGAATCTTTTTTGTGGATCAATGGAGAGCTTCTTGTGAATATATTTTGGAGTATTGATGGAGAGCTTCTTGTGAGAGCATCTTATTGGTGTGGATCTCTTGAGCATGATTGAAGATCTATTCTAAGGAAGAGAGTGAGAGGAGGATCTCATGGATGCATCAAAGTTTCGGCAATGTTGGAGATCTCGATGACAAAATTCTCGGATTCACAGAAAACCCTATTTTCTGATGTCCACGCGGGCTGTTTGTGTATAGGGTGCGTGTACACGCGGGCTGGCTRTGTATAAAGTGAGTGTACATGCGGGATGACTGTGTACATGGAGCGTGGAGTGGATAAAATCATGGAGATTTGTGTTTGAGCTGGTGCCAAGCTCTTGGATGATGAGGCAGGTTCCAGATCTGCATTCTATGGCCTCAGATCTATCACTGAGACACTGGTATGGTTACATTATTGTCTTGATGAATACTATTGTTTGATGTGTTGTGAATGCTTAGGGAATTCTTGGTATGGCTTCTATGATGTGGTTCAGTTTGGTTGATTTAGTTGATGGAGTGAGCAACACTCTTGTTTATACATGATTGAGATAGCATTCATATTGATTTGTTGTGGAACATGAGCAAGCTATTGGAGAACTTGGATGTGTTGTGACTGGATGTGGGTCAGTTTGGACAGTGGAAGACAGAAGAGAAAGTGATTGCAGGTTGCAGAGGATCTAAGCATGTTGCTCAGAAGCATACGCTTGTTGCATTATACACTGGTCACGTTCACACGCGGACTGTAGTGAGCCAGGGTGCGTGCACACACGGGCTGCACTACTAACGGGTCGCGTACATGTTGACAGATTGATATCTGTTGAGGATTGTTGCCTCATCTCAGTTGGTGCTGAGGGTGTAAGCTGAGTCTTGCATTATAGAGCAGGTGCTCTTACAGAGTTGTACTCTATTTAGTTGTTGCTGATAAACCCCAAGGATTGTAGTCCGTAATAAAAAGAAAATTGTACATACATCTTGTGTTCTTTGTGTTCATTGTGGTGATGACTTGTTGATGATATATTGCTGATATATGTTGCTAATATGTGCTCACATCTAACTGGTTATAAATGACAACAATGGGTAATGAATAAATGTTGAATGCTAATTGATGAGTTTTTTGTGTAAGAGGGAAGTTTTGGAAAAAGAGCCCCACACTCATTCACCCCCCCTCTAAGTGTGGTAGGTGTGTCTAACACCTATAACCTGTGCTATAGCAGTTCCAAACAACAAAATGACCTCACTTGCTGTTGTGTCTGGACAAGAGATACCCATTATCAAGGCTACGCTATATCTGATATGCATACTATACGAATTGGCCAACAAAGACACTATTTGCGAGGTTTTTTCATGTTCACAGTATAAAACAAATACAAGTGCCAACACCACAGTTCTTCTCACATCATTAGAGACAACAAAGTGCATCAAACAATGAATGTTGTTGTTATTGGATGCGTCCCTTTATGCTAGGTCTAGAGCATATATCCCATAGCGTAAAATTGGATCATGATCTCAATTCATTTGCTCTATAAGTGTATCAACCTCTTTCCATTGACAATTAGTGCTATTCCAAAGGCCAGAGCTCTAATGATCTTCCCATGTTGAGTATCATGTGCATATGCAAACATTTCACTGTCTTTTTCACTTGCAATTCCACCATAAGCAAGCCCAACTAATTTTTCTATAACCAAAGATAGTCTTTGGGAGGAAATCTAAAATAAACCATACATTTTCATCTCATTGTACAGTGAATTCAAGGTTGCTACATCTCTGATATATTGTCAATTTCTCACAAAATAAAATCTGGGTTTTTGAGAAATTATGTCGGCATAACCGTTATATATGTTCTAAGACTTTTGCGACCATTGTTGTGATGAGATAATTCTTTCGGATTCACCGCATTGGTTAAGAAAAAAACCAATGCGATGAATCTAAAAGAACTATCTCATCATAACTGTTATAATTTCTTGCTTCTCCTTACCAAAAATAAGACTACCCAGTTTGTGGATTTCAAGATATGAGAAAATCATCATTAAAACCCGTTTTAAATAAATTTCTGATTTTCCATTTTCAATTTCATGTTTTCTCTTAAAACTTTTAATAACCAGGATTATATCCCTTGAAACAAGGAAAAACAAGGTTCTTACCTTTCTTTCTTTTTTTCTTTGAACATCATCCATTTTTGGTTGGATAGTTGTGTCTTTGTTCCTTTCGGCTGTTGTTTCTTTCAATAACTAGGCAGATGCCTATGTGTAGCCTTCTCCTGTAGTTTTTTTTTTAAAAACCTCCATGGATGCTATTTCCTTCGTCTCTTTTGCAATTTCAATCTCAGGCTGCCTTTGTGTTCTGTGGAGAATTATCTCTATTTCTTTTGCAAATGTGTTCTCGGCCTCCTCTGTATAAACAATGTTTGGTGTATATTCATCATCTGAATTTTCTGCATATTCATCTTCAGATTTATTATTGGATTCCATCTCATAATCAGATAGAGAAATGTCCAAATTGCCTTTTGTAAGGTTGAGTTCGAATCTTGGGAGCCCTCGTTTTCATTTTTGTGTTGCTACAGGACGTCACTTCATAATGATAATTGCAAGCTACAACATATCACTTCGTAGCAATGATTTCTAGGAACGTAAACTTATGTTTGAAAATCGAACAATTGTGGATACAACCCAATATTTCGATGATTGTACTCACTTATCCATCAATTATCACAGCTGTACATGCTACAAGATATCATTTTGTAGCAATGATACTTTGGAGTGCATGGTTATGTTTGAAAATCGAAAAGTAATTTGAATTTTGATCCATCTCATAAAGCCAATTTAAATTGTATAATGTGTATTCATAGCACTTGAAAAATATGAAACTATTGGTTATACTCCAAAAACTTTCTCAAGGTTAAAATATACACATGATGTTCATAATCTTTTTCAATTTTAACCATAGATCTAAATTGTATGATTCCAAAGTCTCTGTTATGTATTAATGCTTATCGCCTATCAGCCTTTACTGAACCTCATATATTGAATATAAAATGGTCAAGGAATATCTATTGGGTTTTATAAGTGAGATTTTATGGAGAGAGATATGGACAAGGTATATGAGTATATGGACAAGGTATATGAGTATATGGACATAGATGAACAAGATATATGAGTATATGGACATAGATGAACAAGATATATGGACAAGGATAAGACAAAACAAGAACAAGGTAATATAGACAAACTATGTATGAATTGCTTTCATTTCCAAGTTTATAAAATACAATTATAGATAAAAGTAAGAGATACCTCAAATATTCAAGTAGTCACAAAACCTTTTGATCAATTGAAACACTGTCTTCACAAGACCTGTAAAATAAGCGGTTGTAAATGAATGCTCTTCCAATGACATTGTTGATCCACTTATGTAAAATTTAAAGCATTAAATTGAATCTTGGAATTCTGGAACAACCAATCATGTAAAGTCTTTGCATCAGTTTTGTATCTATGAGTCTGGAATCTTGTAGAAAATTTTGGCAAATATTCGAAGCTATTCAAGTAGAGGCTCATAACAAGATGTTGCAAGATCCAAGAGATCAAGTCGTTGAAACTGAGAGTAATATCATCAATAAGAAAATCATCCTTAGAATTTTATCAAAGGGGTACTGATACATGTGGCTTCCCCATTCTTTCTCAAACCTGGATTATTTTCATTACCGGGCTTGAAATTAAACTACTGAAACGTCTTCCTTTTGTTGATTCAAATCACGAGGTAAATCCAATGTGTTGGCATTTCCTTGATCCTGGCTAGCCAATTTTTGGTGATGCACTATATTCAACTCTAAACTTTTGGGATGTAACCTTCACTTTGATGCTAGTAAAAACATGGTTGCTATGTCAGTTTATTGTGCATCACAAAGAACTGTCAAAACATCATGTCTTGAAGTTGTGATCGGGCTTCTTGATAACGACCAACAACACAGATTAATTGTGTTGCTTGACAAGGACTTGTCACTACCCACCAAATTGGCTGCAACTATCTTAATAGTAAGCTCATGCAGGAAGAAGAGACAACATATGAGAGGGGCAACAACATAGAGAGCATCAACATAGAAATAAGGGATATCAAGTGGGGTAGAAAGTAATAATGTCACAACATCTTCAAATTCTCCTATAGTTACAAGCTCATGAAATCATTCTTTGCAATGCATATTCTCCACACAAATTTTCATCCCATGATATACTCTCTAGGGTATTTGCATGCAATGACATAAGATCCTCCATATGGAAATTGCTATGTGGAATAACTACAATATTGCAATCCTAATGCTGAAAAATTTGACTTCTCATGTTTAGTTTCCTTCAAAGATGCCACATTCTCCATTGACTTCCTTATGTGCAATGAATTTGATGTTCTTTGTTTAGGATATACTTTAATAGGGATTTTATATTGAAGGGATCTGTCATGTAACTACTCTGTCAAACAAGAAAGGACATAAGGCAACTGTAACTAGAAAACATCTTCATTGAACTTCAGACTCCAAGTCATTGCAAGGTGAATACATTCTATAACAACAATCAACTACAAAATACGTGTTGTCAATGGAGGCTAACCCAATGCAAAGTTTGAAAGAAGTGTTGGAACATTATAAACTACTAGGAGAATCATCAAATATATTCCACTGATTCCGTAGCATAAGAGTAAGCTTGCAAGACTACGAAATCGATAATATGCATGGTGAAGAAATTGCAGTAAACCAATAAATACTCCAGAAAAATAACCACTATGGAAATCTTGTCATACATATTCCTTTTTAACGTTTTCTTCTTTTTTCTTTCAAACCTTTCCCACTAGCAAGCTAGTTTTCAGACAAGGTTTGTACAAATGCGCTTGAAAGAGGTTTTCACAGTTGGAAATATTTAAGCCAAGTGATGCCAGCCAAAGACTGGTTTTCTAGCATCACTAGGTCTAACAACGCCTGAGAATAGGTTTTCACTACTAGATTTTTTTTCATTTTACTGGATGAAAAGTAGGAAACTCATATTTGTAAGTGGGATAAGTCACTTTATTGATGGGTTATGAGTGGGTTGAGTAGGAATTCAAGGAGGTATTTGCGAAGGATTCTTTGATGGAAGCTGAGAGTGTTATTGAGGTGAAGGTTGTTGGAGTATGTGTTCAAGTGGAGGGTTTCGCCATCCTTGTACCATGGTTGGGTTTTGAAAGGGAATTTGTTGCTGTGACATGGGTGAATATGGGGAAAGATATTGAGTATGAGGTAAAAATTAAGGAAATTATGGAAATGATGATGTCAATGGTAATCATACTATGGTAGAATAGAATGAGAACCTGACATAACCACCATGGAAACTCTAGGGAGTCCACAAAGTGTCTCATTCTATGGCCAAATAGTAACTCCGGATTGTGAGAGAATGAAAACTTGACATAACCACCATGGAAACTCTAGGGAGCCCACAAAGTGTCTAATTCTAAAGTCGAGCAGTGAATCAGATTGGAATCCGGATTTTACCCATGAATCTCCTCCTTTTACTGAATTTCCTGCAAAAATTGTTAGTGCTTTGAGTGGCTCTTATTGTGCCATGAAATATTCCATGTGGATTTATAACTTTATTCATGCAACTATATGAACTAATCAAAATGCATCACACTACGTATGAGACCCCACAAAGAGGGTATTCAACAGTTCCTCTTGGATGATCTACGTACCATGTTTGTTTCCTAAAAACCAATGCAATTTTTTTTTTTATTATTATTATAAAAAAAAAAAAATTCTATGCTATCCTACACTACTTGAAGAAGAAAAATCTCTTTAAAGTGTGGGACTACTTCCAATGCATCTATTCTCGTAACAAGATATCAGTTAAAATAATATCCAAATTAAAAAAGTGTACCTTATTGAACATCCAAATATGAGGGGCCAACTGCTCAAGTAAAAATGGCACCAAGGACTATTGAAGGATGGAGTGATGTTGTAGATTGATAACTGCTTGAAACCAAAATTCAATATAATCCTTGTTTCCTTGGTTTCCTGTATTTTTCATGTCATGAAGTCTTTATAGATTTGATCTTCATATTCCTAAGAACATAAGGGATCCGATGACAAACATCCAAGAAACTTTTCAATTTCGGGCTCTAGTATCTGCTCCTCGTCAGAAATTATCCATGACTCATTTAGCTTGTGTTCTTGTTGATAAGGATTAGGAGAAACTTCTAAGTCCTCCTCTCATGGGATATGTTCATGGATCATTTGTTTTTCAATTACTTCATGAGGTGCAAACTCACCCCTAGCGATGACTCTGAACTTTGCATAGAGATTTGAGAAAATCCGTGTGGCAACACATCCTCCTTTGCTCAACAAATTCCTAAGCATTCTTAAGTTCTTCTGGCTATTCTAGAGGTCTTTCTCATGAATGGATTAATATACATGGGTTTTACAACACCAAAAAACGTCCTCTGGAATTTCTTTCCCTATTCATGCATCCTAAATTATTATGATTTGTAAATGCATTTAAAAAGCAATGCCACCAGTGTAAGCTAGAGATTCTTAATTCTTTTAGTGTCTCCCTGGAAATGATGCCAAAAATGAAAACACTAAAATATGTTGATCGAAATACAACTATCTTAAGGCTTCATTTAATTATGAACTCATATTTATTTTTGAAACTTGCGAGACACATATGTTGTATGCACAGAATCAAGAACCTAGAGATTGACTAGTTTGTAATGTGTTTATGTGAATAACAATCTATACTACTCAAAATAAAACTTTCAAATAAAAATAAACTAAAAGCAAGAAGAACTACTCTGACTGTGTCTTGGTCCGACTAGTGGCCAACTCTGATTATGGGTTACAAAGGTTCCCATTCGTGCTCTGGAAGTGAGACATAAGATACACAACCATTTCATTCTAATTTAAATTCAAATGCACACTTGACAATTTAAATAAATAAATCTAGTAGCTAGAAATAAAATAGTGACAACATGCTTGTAAAACTCGATGCTTGAAAATACAATATAGAAAAGGAAATATAAACAAAATTGCAATCTACATTAAGTTTATAAACCTACAACATATAAACTAATTAAAAACAAAGTTATATACAATAAATAAAATAGAAACAAGAAATATTTACATAAATCAATCACTGGGTACCTATTTGAAGTGGCCCCAACTCCAAATACGTTCATCTAAAAGGAAAATGAAGCTACAAAATGCAAGAAAATATAAACTACAAATTCTGGTCACAAAGTATTTTTAACAGTTCTCCAATTCGTCCCTCACGAACAAATGGGACTGGTTTTTATAGCTAGAACATAAATCAAAATCTAACCGTTTGTAATTACATTCATCCCTAATTCTACGGGTTTATAAATACTGACCATTTAAATATAAAATGCATCCCTAATCTTAGGAAGAATGTACAATCCAAGGGCATCAAGATGCCAACAACATACAAATTCTGAGGTAGAAATTTGTGAGTTTGGGTAAATGAAGTCGAACTACTTCCAATATTCGCTCCTTGCTACCCACTTGTTCCTTAAATGCATTTGCCTCCTTTCCTTTTGAATCCGGTCTTCTTTAACCCTTTGGAAATTCACCATTTCTCTATTTCAACCTTGGAGAAAATCACCATCGCTTTATCTCAGCCTTGGATTATTTTCAACATGTGATCTGCTTTGGTCATTCTTAATGTTCATGGTTAGCATCTTTATTTGTATCAAAGATAAAAACTTCAAACTTCTATCTTAATTTCATCATATAAACATGAAAATATAACAAACACAATCCATTATTACCTTTGTACAATAGATGGCTAGGATGGGTGAAGAATGCCATATATGGGGGTTAGATGTGGCTTAGATAGACTCAAACAGTATTAAAATAGAGTGCAAAATGATATCAATTTGGGAAGTCATCACAATGATCACCACTTTCATGACAAGTACATAAGACATTAACACCCAATATGAAGCAATGAAATAATGTAACTCATGTATGTGAAGCACCATAATCATTAAATGTGAATGAGTTGAGAAAAATGTGGGAAGGATCTCTAGTCAACTATCCATGGAGAACCATGGATGTCATTTATGGAACAACTATTTGTGATAAGAATCACAAGAGAAACATATCCTCTAGTTACCCCCAGATGTCATGGGGTGTTAAGCCTTAATATTGGCTCATTACCCCTTAATTGGGGCATATTACATTAGTAATGTTATTTTATTTATGTCAGCTTTATTCCATTAGTTGTAATTATACCTCCTAGTCTCTTATATATACCAAGGAGACATTTTCATTTGGAATCATCTTGTACTTGAACATTTTATGTGGGGTAAAAGGAGGTTGCCCCCTCGAAGAGGCTTATTATCTGAAATCATCTCTTTTTCAAGGTGTTGAGTACTTATTATGAGGTTTTTCTATGCTATATTGATATTTGGTTCTTAACATATGGTATCAAAGCTCAAGGTCTTGGGGTTTCGCTGCTACATCTGAGACACCTTGGAATTTCCGCTATAAATTGTTTTATACAATGTTTCAGAAGGAACGACTTGGAGGATATTTAGTAGACGGATCAAGTTACGTTGGGTTAAAATTTTAGCTCCTGAGGACTTATACTTTTGGAGATACAACCTATGCAAGATAGGGTTCTGGAATCATCATGAACTGAGTCATTGCGTAATTTTCGCTATAAAATTTTTTCTGTAACGTTTCAGACCCTGAAATCTGGAGGATATTCACAAAAATTACTAAGGTATCTGTGGTAAAATTTTTAGCTTCTGGGGCATCTTACATTTGTATATACACCTTGTGGAATATAGGGTATCTGACTAGTCCTATTGACTAGTCTCAAGAAGGTGTTCCAGGTAAAACAATCATAACTTCTTCCTAGAGTATCCAAATTGAGTGAGACTAGTTGCATTGGATAGTGGATAGTCTGTAGTATCTCTGGTATGAGTTTCAAAATTTATATCAATTATTTTGTGCGGACCATGCTATACAAGTGAGATCTCCTGGAAAGGCCAAAAATCAACAAGTTGTGGGGAAGTTATCGTAAATTCCACTTGGCACATCCAATTTTGATCAGACCTATGGCATTGCAGAGAAGAAATATCAAAGAACTACATAAAAGAAAGTTTCATACCCAGAAGGGCCGAAACTTGGGATATACAATAGAAGAAATATTGTCTAGCAGAACCACCTCAAAATCAATGTTCAAAATTGATACTTGACCAACATGCCACCCAAAAAGGGAACTTCTACACCAAATAAGCCTCCAGAAAATCCTACTTGGACTCTTGATGAAGGTGAAGAAATGCGTAGGGACATAAATGATTTACAAAAGAAGATAGTAACAAAAGATGAACTACAAGAG
>ML779372.1:100371-131744 GCA_009831015.1 Picea engelmannii
CTTATTATATGAAATTATCTCTTTTTCAAGGCGTTAAGTACTTATTCTGAGGTTTTTCTATGCTATATTGATATTTGGTTCTTAACATGGGGTAGCATGGATCATTGGAAAATATTTCATGATGATGCCCAAATGATCATATTTTTGAATAATGTGCAAGAGTTCGTTGATAACCAAATTAGTTGGCAAGGCCAGGCAAGTCAAGAGGTAGAAGTGATTGAATTGAAAGATGATAAATTTCCCAAAGGTGTTCTTTATTTTGAGAAGATTTTTGACAGACATGATATGTGTAAGCAGAAGAGGGAAGATAGAAAGACAAAATTTTCTGTTGAAGTGAATATTGGGTTAGTTGAGAGTCCAAAGCATATTCAAATAGGAAAAAATATGTCCCAAGAAGAGAGAAAAGAAATTGAATATATAATCATGGACTGCAAGGATGTCTTTGCATGGACATATGATAATATTAAGGCTTACAAGGGTAACATCATTTAACAAACTATTCCATTGAAAGAGGATGCTAAAACCTTTATACATAAGAAAAGACAAACTAACTCAAAGTTATCCCCTTTAGTGAGAAAAGAGATTGAAAATATGTCGATTTCACATATCATATCCCCCACTAGGAATTCATCATGGGTAACAAATTTAGTAATTGTAAGAAAGAAGAATGGGGAGATTTGTTTGTGTGTTGATTTCAAAAATTTGAATAAGTTATCCCTTAAAGATAACTATAATCTCCCCAACATGGAGTATCTTCTTCAAAGAGTGATGGGTTTAGGTATGTTGTCTATTCTTGTTGATTTTTTGGGTTACAATTAAATTTTGGTCAAGGAGGAGGTTTTGGCGGAGGTTTTTTTGTCGGTTCTCATATTGGTAAAATACTCTAGTGTGTTCTTAAGTAACTTGCATCTATGCATACATAATACTAAAAAACACCAATTCTCTTATAATTATTATGCATCGGTTCTTCCTTTTTTGTTGTACGCACTGGTTCGTATTTTTTGTTGTACGCATTGGTTCTTATTTTTAGGTTTATGTACGCACTGGTTCATATTTTTAGGTTTATGTACGCAATGGTTCGTATTGTTTTTTGTATGCAACATCGGTGCTTGTATAAATATTACACACCGGTGCATATATTACCATGTGCACTGGAGGGAAGTGAAATTTCAAATATTTGAGGTGAGATGTCAACGCCATTCTTTGTTACTAAGCACCGATGCGTATATTATATGTGAAGCTTCAATGAATATATTAATTGTAAATCACCGGTGCATATTGTAATCATGTGCACTGTAATATTTTGAAATGATAAATATAATCATGTGTTATGTCGTTTAAAGAAACAATGTTTTTTCACAATTTTTAGCATCGATGCTTCAATGTAATTAATAGGCACCCGTGCGTATAACTCACAAAAGAGCACCATTTTCTATATTATGGCATGCGCCATTTAGTGAGTTCAAAAGAATACAATGCATTGATATGTATATATTTTAATTAATTATTTTTTTTTTACAATTTTTTAAGTAATCATCTCAAAATCAAATATTTTTTTATAATAATATTGATTTTTTATATTTTTGTTATTGCGTTTTGATATATTGATTGCACTAATATGCTATCCAACATATTGCACATTTGTTATTTGTAACAATGTAAATTATCCATATATTAATTAATCAACAATGCAACATTTTACAACACTCGACAATGCAATAAAATAAGAAACCCATTTTATTATATACTGTTGGGAACATAATCCCTTGTGGATACATTACTTGTAACATAAATGTAAATATGAACAGTCATAAGTGATAGGAAGAGTCATATGTTGGGAATACCACGGTTGCATTGCTTGTGTATTTATCGAGATTTCTGTTAATAGAAGAATCATCCCGTGGAGTTATTTTCCTGCCCAATGCTTGGCTTGATAGTGGTATCAGAACCCGACCAACTCCATGAATAGATTCCCCCTTTTTTTGGGGGCTGTTGAAATATGGAAGTGTGTAGCTGCAGATGGTTGAATGTGCTCTCTGAATATGGTGGTTTTTGGATGAACACAAACGGAATGATGATGATTGTTTAAGGAAGACCACAAACCGAATGATGACGGTGGTTTAAGGAAGACCACAAACCGAATGATGATGGTGGTTTAAAGAAGACCAAAAACCAATATAGCGGTTTAAGGATGACCACGAACTCATTTGGTGGTTTAAGGATGACCACAAAATATGGAACCATACTCTAAGATCAATGGTTCCTAGAACATTTCCTAAGTTAGCTAGAAGCTGGCAGTTAATGTCTTCTGCTAATTGGAAGTGCTCTCGAATGTTGGTTTAAAGATGACCATAAATTGTTCTGTGGAAAAATTTGAATGTCTTCTACCATATGGAGGTTTAAGGGAAACCACAAACCATGTCTAGCAGAAGTTGTAAGTCTTCTACTAAGTGGTGATTTAAGGAGAATCACAAACCAATCACGTTTTCTTGTCATGCTCGCTTGCTGTTGCTCAACTGATAGGGCTTCAAAACTTGAATCCTGACTGTCAATCACTGATGTTGTTCCCCCCTGTCAGGTTCAAGGAGAGAAGATGAAAATCCTTTCATTGAAAGATGCATCAATACTCAAGAATGGATTCAAATCTTGGCCAAACCCATGAATAGATTCCCTCTGCTGGCCTACTGGTCTCTCTCCCCTGTTCTCTAGTTTATTCTCTATGACTGCATCTCTCTTTTGTAGAATATTTGATTTCCCACTCTGGTGAAACCGATGCGCTGAACCCTAACCCTACGCAAGCTGCACTCAATCGAACCTTGGCATCGATAACACTTCCTTGGGCTATATTTATTCCTCATTGCAGCACTAACATTCTCAATCATTCGTTGACCGAAATACTTCTTCATAGTTTCATCTAAATCACGTTCCCGTCACTGCATGGCACCATTCGACTTATTCGTTTCCCAACACACTTGAAACCCTAATTCTTTTCAACCCTAAGTTTCTCCTTGCTTGATAGTATATCCATGTGTTGGTATCGCACAATATCTCTGCATTTTTATTTTGTGAGGAAACACAATGAAAAATTAGGGTCATGTCGAGGGCGCTTCACCTGCCAATGTCATGTTGAGAATAGGGCCATGCTCTGCAAGAAATGGAGGGATGCATAACACATTAATGATTTTTCACTGCTCGAATCCATTCCTCATCACTGGTATACATTATAGTGTGTCTATTATATGTTATAGTTGGTATATCTCCCTTCTCTGTTATTTGTTTATCCCTGGTATATTCACTGGTATATCTATGTATATTCGCTGACAATGGGATATCCCTTCTTTATTGTATATTCATTGGTATATCTCCCTATTGCATATCACTGGTATATCTTTTCAAAAAGATCTTGTTTCTATACAGACCATCTAAATCCATATTGGAATCAATTGATCCATGGCACATATGGTCAACGATACCTATTTTGCAACAAAGAACTTGAGCAGTCGGGTTTATAGTTAGATTATGTATAGAAAGTCATATCGTTAGCTGGTATATTCATTAATTATATCGCTAGATGGTATACTCATTCATTATATCGATAGCCGATATATTCATTCATTATATCCTTATTGTTGCTTGTTCAATGAAGCTTAGCGCTGATATATTCAATCATGATATCCATATATCCCCTTGTTCAATAAAACTTGGATAGTCAAATCGCCTCATTCTTCATTTTGTTGCGATTTCCCTTCACTTAAATTAGTAATGATAAACTCTTGTCCACTTGGAGCGATATCAGTCCCTTCCTTTGTAGGGGTCCGAGTCTACCTTGATTAAACTTGAGTGAGAAGTCCTTCATTCCAATCGTTGCTTGGTGCAATAGAAGGAAAATTTTTACTGGACTTTATTTGCTAACGTGTTCATGACAGTAGAAGACAATGCATTCTCTTGCATCTACCTCTGGACAACATAGAGGCAATAAGAGAAGACACATAAAGAATAAGCTCAAGGGCAGAGGGGGTTGGCATAATCCTCGAGAAAAAATTGACCTTCATTGTACTCGCTGTGAAATGAATGGGTCACATAAAGCCTATGACAACAGAGTTCCATGGAAGAATATCAAAGAAGACAAAGAGAGAACCTCAAAACTAATGAAAGGTAAAGCAACTGTACATTATGTTGTTTCCTATTGAAATATAGGAGTAACTGAAGATCTCTTTAATACTTCATTTTCTTCTTGGGGAGATGCATGGATTCTTAACACATGCACGGCCTCTCACATGACATTTAGAAGAGATTTTTTCGAAGTTTTTGATGACAATTTAGATGGCGTAATATACTTTGCAGATAGATCAAGTCTCAAACCTTCAGGATTAAGTTGTCTGAACTCTCGAATTTTATTATGCACAATGTACTCTATCTTCCAGAGCTGTAAAGAAACTTGCTTTCTCTTGTGCACATTAGACAGCAAGGCCACTGTGTTCATATGATCAATGGCAAAGTTGAGATAAGGAAGGATTCCGATAACATGCTTTTTATGACTAGAATAGAATATGAAAGACTATTGAAACTGAATGGGACCTCTGCCCATACACACACATTGCTTCATACCTCTCTTATCATGACTCATGTATAATTCCATCTAGTATTTTGTGGCATGCTATATTTGGCCATATTAATTATGATAGTATTTGTTTATTAAGAAAGAATGGTGTTTCTGGTCTTCCCACCATTCCTAGAAAATTGAAACAATGTGATGCTTGTATTCTTGGAAATCATAACAAACAACCTTTCCATGATTCCACTTCCAGAGCATGTAGAAAAATTGAACTGATTCATTCTGATTTGTGCAGCCCTATGCCTGTTCCTTCTGCAAATGGAAACAAATATACCTTGACCTTTATTGATGATTAGACCATAATGTGTTGGGTGTATTTGCTGAAAGATAAGTCACAAGATTTTAAAACATTTAAAAATTTTCATGTATGGATTCAAAATGAAGCCTAGTCTCGTATTGGCTCTCTTCGCACTGATAATGGAAGATAATATACATCTAATGGATTTGAAAGTTACCTTTGCCAAAATGGGATCAAACATCAAACAACAATTCCATACAATCCTCATCAAAATGGTGTAGCTGAATGAATGAACATGACAATCCTAAATATGGTTCGTTCCATGATGTTTTTTTTTTTTTTTTTTTTAACGAAAACGGTTATGTTGCATTAAGCGGCTTTTTGACCAGCCAGAATCAGAAAGTTACAAATCTGGAGAAGATTGGTGACCTATAACAGTGCTTCCAACCTTCTTGTGAACATCTTGGGGGACCAATCCCCTCTTCTCCTTAAGCTAATTTGAGAATATGACAAAGGATGCATACATGAGTAAATTCTCACAAATTGTGAACATAGCAAAAGACAGAAACAAAGCATTATATCAAGGGGGCTGAACTTTTCCCCTTAATATAGGGGTCCAGCTTTTTCTGAGAACCTAACGAAATGTTGGAGGCCGCCTCCTTTTCTCTGCGCGCTTTGTTGGTCTTTCGCCCTCGGGTGAGGGGTGGTGACGGGACTGAATTGTCTTCAGATTCAGAAGTTCCCCCAGAGCCGCTAGAGGGGACTGTAGCAATCGGACCTGCTTGGGTAGAGGGTTCCGGGTCTGATGCCCAAATTTCTCTCGCTGCCGCTGAATTTGGAGGGGTGGATTCCGGTAGGCTTTCGTCTGCCGGAAGATCTTCCTTGGCTGCTGTTGCTTCTGGTTCTAGGGTTTCATCTTCCTTCAATGCATCAAAGCTGTTTTTATTTTCTAGGATTGCCTCTGCTGAGTGAGTGGCCTTCGGGGCTTGGGCTAGTGGATCCTTTCTCCTTGACTGCCTTCGTCGATTAGATACGGGCTGAAAATCATCTTCTTTGACTGGTCCCTGCTCCTCAGGGGCTTTGGGGAAGCTTCTTGCGAAGTGGCCGTAAGCATGGCACCAGAGGCACTTAAACGGAATCTGCTCGTAGTCCAGCTCTTGGATATGACACCATTCCCCCAGGGAGAGCTTAATGGCTTTCGAGAGACCTTTCTCGAGATTAACCTCAACACAAATGTGGGCGCAGGTAAATTGGTCACCTTTCAGTTCCGCACTATCCAGGAAGCGCCCAAGCTTGTTTCCTATGTCCTCCAGAGATCTTGTCCCCCAGAGATGCAAGGGGAGGTGTGGCAACCTAACCCAAACAGGGGCTGCGGTGATCTCAGCTTCGGGATTGAAGTCAAGAGTCCAGGGGGCTAAGAATAGTCCTCTCGACCCCATGAAATAGGGTCCAGATCTGAAGACTAGATCACAGTCTTCTTTGCTCGTGAAGCCGAAGACAAAGAAGCCCCTGCCTACTGCGAACAGAGAAACATTTCCTTTTATCAGCAACTTCCATCGATCGTCCATCCATGCCTCCACCGTTTTGGGGCTAGGCCATAACCCCGTAAACTTTCCGATGAGGGCCGTTTTTGCTAGAAGGAGGGCAAGATTGCAAGGCTCCTCTGGAGATAGCTCCAGAGAAGGGATCTCCTCCATCTTCTTAACGAACTTAGACGAGAGAGGAGGCTTGGTTTTGGGTCCTACCGAGTGAACTAAATCTTTGAATGCTTCCAAACGATCATTGCCTATCTTGACAGTCGGATCTGGGGCCATCGTAAGGCCGTCGGCCTCCAGCATACAAGAGGACAAATCGCAGCTAGTCCTGGCCGCCGAGAGGGCCGAGGCTACCTGTGCGCGCGGCTAGGGTCAACACACATGCAAAACCACGCGCTGAAACACCAGACCACGCACTGTAACACCAATTCGCGGCTCTGAATATCCCTGGTCGGCTGCTGTAAACGAGGATCGACACCCCTGCATTCGAAAACCAGCTCGAGGGCGGCTAGGGTTTAGGCCCTAGCCGCAGTGAGATTCCATCTCACTTCATTCTCCGGATCCACCCGTTCCATGATGTTTTTCAAGAATGTTAAATTGATGTTTTTGGCTGATGCAGTTCTATGTGTAGTTTATGTCAAAAACATGTGTCCATCTCATGCTCTTAAAAACAAGACTCCATATGAAATGTGGCACGACCTCATTCCTTCGATGAAGCATCTCAGGGTCTTTGGTTCCACTTGTTATGCCTTGATTCCTAAGAAACAAATAAGCAAGCTTGATGCGAGGAGTCAGAAGTGCATCTTCTTGGGGTACTCAAATACCACCAAGGGGTATCGTCTTTACAATGAGAAAAACAAGAAGTTCATCCTTTCCAGAGATGTGATGTTTCTTGAATCCACCAAGAATGAAGAAATTGTTGAGAGGCAACTTGATCATCTGGACATATTCACTCGTGTAAAGACATATCATGAATTTGATGATGAGATTCCACATCTTGAAGGGGGAATCCCTATATTGGATCGATATTTGGAATCTCCTTTTGTAGCACCATCTCCCCCACATGAAGAAGTTCCTGCCACTTCATCTGAACCCTAAGGTCAGTTGGATGATGTGATTGAGAACATTGAAAAGCTGAGACTTGATGAGAACTCAAAACCATCTCAATCAATGGAGCAACCTGGACCATCTCAGAAAGTTCCACCAAAATGGCTCACTAAAACACTTGAAAGTGTTCATCCTAATGAGGTCGGGAAGATAGGAACTAGATTGTCCTCAAAACAAGATGGAGGTAATATAGATAATTCAAACTCAGGTGATGTAGAAGATATGGATGTTTCATATGATTGTGAGTTGAATTTATCTACTAACCTTGAACCAAATTCCTTTAAAGAGGCCACTTCTCATGATGAATGGAAATAAGCCATGCAAAAGGAATATGATGCTCTCATCAAGAATGGGACATGGAAGTTGGTGGAGCCTCCATATGGAACCAAAATGATTGGCTGCAAGTGGGTATTCAAGAACAAGTACAAATCATATGGCTCAGTTGACAAGCAAAAAACAAGGTTCGTGGCAAAAGGATTTGCATAAATAAGGTGTTGATTATGAGGAGACTTTCCCCCCGACAACAAAATGGGCTACCATCCACACTCTATTTTCCATGGCAGTAGAAAATGGATGGAAAATTCATCAAATGGATGTAAAGACTGATTTCTTGAATGAATACTTGAAGGAGAATGTGTCCATGTCTCAACCATAAGGATTTGTTGTAAAGGGACAAGAACATAAGGTATGCAAGCTCAACAAATACTAGTATGGATTGAAACAAGCACCACGATCATGGTAAGAAAAGTTAACCAAGCATCTTCTGAAATTGAATTTCAAGCATTTCAATCTTGATGATGCCACTTTGTTTGTCAAGAAAATTAGAAAAATAGTTGTATATCTTGTATTATATGTAAATGATCTATTCATAACATGGAACAATGAGCACTACATTGCATCCATAAAGAAAGAGTTGAAGAAAGGATTCAACATGACATATTTTGGACATCTTCACTACTATTTGGACATTGAAGTGATACCGAATCCAAAGTACATATTCATCTCCCATAAGAAGTACATTGGAGAACTTTTGAACAAGTTTGGCATGGCTGAATGCAATCTTGTTTCTATTGCAATGGAACAAGATTTTAAACTCACATCAAAAGAAGGGAATGAATTTGAGGATGCAACCAAGTATAGACAACTTGTGGCAAGTCTTATCTATGTTACTACCACTAGACCAGACATTTCATTTGTTGTTGGAATTATTTCCAGGTTCATGCAGAATCCTTGTGTAGGACATTGCTCTGCTGCAAACAGAGTTCTAAAATACTTGAAAGGAACTCAAAATTTTGGACTCAAGTACTTGAAGGTAGATTACTTCATCCTGATTAGATATTTTGTTTCAGAATTTGATGGGGATAAAGAAAATGGTGTGTCAACTTCAGGTTATCTCATGAGTCTTGGATCAATAGTTGTTTCTTGGAGATCAGACAAACAATCAGTTCCCACAGATTCCACAACAGAGGTAGAATATGTGACAACTGCAAAAGAAACAAAGGAGATTGTTTGACTCAGGACAATACTTGAAGATTTGCAGGAGAAACAAGTAAATTCTACTCATCTTCTAGTTGACAACACTTCTGCAATCAAGTTGGCCAAGAATCCTAGATTCCATGATTGAACCAAGCACATCAACACAAAGTATCAATTGATTCAATATCATGTAGAGGCCAAGACTATTCACCTAAGACATTGTTCCACAAATGAGCAAATTCTAGACATCTTCACCAAAGCGCTTGGAAGAGAAAAATTTGAGAAGTTCAGAATGATGCTTGGACTCACACACACCCCTTCAGATTAAGGGGGGGAATGTTGGACACATAATCCCTCGTGGATACTTTACTTTTAACATAAATTGATGCAGGAGCATCATCAATGAGCATGTGTGGCAGGACAACTCAGCGCCTAGGAATCATTTCAGAATCTCAAACGTCGACAGTTACTGCGAATCTTTTGGAGCTGATTGAAAAACAGAAGAAGATGAAACATATGGAAGCTAAATGATCATGAGTGAGCTGGGAGTTTCACTCCTAGTCTTGAATGTAATTGAACTTAGGTAACCGTTAGGTTTTTTTCGTTTTTGAGTAGAGGAGTAGTCGGGGGGAACCCTAAGGACCCTTAGAGATAAATAGAGGTTTTGTACGCCCAAATGAGGCTGATGCCAGTTAGTAGGAAATTTCTGAGTTTTTAGTTGTTGTTTGATTATAGCTGTAGCCATTTAATTTTGAATGAATATAAAATAAGAAAATTGATCCAAATGCATGATGCTGTGATTGTTTTGCAATTCCCTGTTATTGTTGCTTTTGCAAATGAATGAACCTCGTTACGAGTACAATAAGTTTTGAAATGTTTGCATAAGTTAAATTGTTTTCTATTCGTTGAGTCTGTGAAAGGTGTGCACACAGTCCGCAAGGAGTGCGTCAACAAAGTCTGTTTCGACTCATAAGCTCAGAAGAGATAGCGTTGAGTTTCCTTTGCAAGGAGTGCAAAGTGACTGCTACAAGGCGTGCACAGTCATCTGCAAGAACTCAAACCTTGCGTAAGAATCTGCTGCAAGGATTGCACAGATCCAAAATTCGAATAAGTGTTGAAGTGAATCTGTAAGAAGTCAAAGGAGAAAAATATGAGAAAGATCAGTAGAGATAACGCTTTCCAGAAGTGCAGACAAGGCTTAAGGGATGGACTCGTAGGAAGAACAAAGGCTGAGACCTTTGGATACTTGGAAAATCTTCTAAGTCAGAGGAAGTCGGAAGCTCAGAATGGAGAGCGACAGTGGCCGTTGGATCACCAATTTAGAGGACCAACAACGATCCGATCAAATCAAGGTGCGCGAGCCTTAGCGCTTTGCACACCCAGGAGAGAGAACCTGCCAAAGTTTTGAAGTTTCGAAGTGACTGGGAATCGTCCATAATCAAGAGAGATAGGTGGCGCGAGATGCACAACTCTGAAAGTTTGTGGATGAGGAGGAGGTGAAATCGCCGAAGTAGATCTCGACCATTGATCGAGAAGGTAGTCGGAGGCTATTGATCTAGTTGAAAGGACCAAAGTCCCAAAACATGAGCGTAGTCGTTGATCGAGGAGGACGCATGGCAGATGATCTTCCATTTCAGAGAAATCTCTTTGGGAGAAACAAGAGTTTGAGAATTGAGATTCCCGGAGCCCAGAGAGTCGGAGGAGATCTGGACCGTCAGATCTGAAGGGATACGTGGAATAAATCTTTGGACTCTGGGTAAAGTCCTGCAGAAATTCATAGCCACCAAATTAAGGGAGACGTGGCACAAATCTGTGGGTTTCGGGTAAAGATCTGAAGTAAGAATCAACCGTCTGATTCAAGTGGACACATGGCATAAATCCACATACTTCGAGGGGAAGTGAAAGTTGAGACTTGAGAATTCTGAAGTCCGGAGACACGAAGGGATTTCATCCATTGATCCGAGGGGGACATGCGCTAGTGGATTATCAGTTCCAGAAAAAAAGTGACTAGAGCTAAAGTTGAGATTTGAGATCTCCGGAGTCCGAAGTCCCAAAATAATCAAAACCACCAGTTGAAGGGGTCGAAGGAGGTATATCTAATCCATCAGTTTAGAAGCACCATCAATATCGTGAGATCGACGGTCACCTTGCATTACAGGGATAGAAAGTGCTCGGACGTTAAAATTTCGAGGGCGGGCCGCAATCGAAACCACAATATCGGTGAAGGGGTACATTGCGGCTAGAGGTAAATTGCGGGGAGAAAAGAGGGTTGATCCCAAACCACTCTTGGGTATGCCCGCAATCATGCGTTTATGCAAGGACATAGCCCGAGGTCACATGCAGGAAGGGGCCAATGAGAGAGGAGCTTGCCCTCGAAACCTGTGAGTTCAACAGTGTGAAGAAAGGGGTCGCGGGTGCCATAGAACCTGCACCAGAGGACAAGAAGGGTCTGTGTTAATTCATAAGGGAGACCATTAAGGTCTCAGAGAGCCAATTTGACTCAGAATCAAATATCCTTGACCGAGAGGTCGCACAACCCTTAGGAGAGAAGGGGGTCTACATCAAGTGGTATCAGAGCTAATTTTTTTTTCTTGCAGACAACAAGAAAAGGAGAAAAGAGATAAAAGAAATTGAAGTTGTACTCTGTAAGCGAGAGACAGTTAACACAATTCCACCGAGGGGACGAGTGGAGCCACCTTTAGCCAATCATGTTGTAGGAAGAGAAATGCGAGAGATTCGTGCAATATTAGAGGCGATGGAGGCAGCGCAGAGGAGGGCACCTGATGCTGGAGACATCAGCGATGCAGAGAGTGAAGAAGTAGAAGTCGAAGAAGATACAAAGGAAAATGTTGCCGAAGAACACTTGTTGATAGCATTTTTTAGATTGGGAACTAGAGCCAAGATAGAGGTCCCAATGTACGAAGGCGATTTGGATGTTGAAGAGCTGCTGGATTGGATAAGATCCATGGAAAAATATTTCGACTATGAAGATGTCGATGAGGAGAAAAGAGTGAGACATGTTGTCACTAGGATAAAAGGACATGAAACACTGTGGTGGGATGAACTGCAGGCTGAGAGGAGAAGCAAGGGAAAACATAAGATAAAGAATTGGGACAAAATGGTAGCCAAGCTGAAGGTTAAATTCATGCCCAAATATTATCAGATCAATCTATTCAGGAAGTTGCAGAACTTGAGACAGAAGGGTATGACAGTTAAAGCATACACAAAGGATTTCTACAAGCTGAACATTAGAACTGGACAAAGAGAGAAATATGAAGAAAAAGTTGCGAGGTATATATATGGCCCGAGGTACAAAATCCAGGATGAGATCAACATGATGTCAGTAAGAACAATGAAGGACGCTTATCAGTTTGCACTGAAGGTAGAAGAGAAGTTAGCCAGAAAACAAAACCAGCGAGGCAGAGGTAGAAGCCCAACCCTGAACAAAGGCAAGGGGGTTTCCCATGACAAGGCACATAAATCCAAGGATGAGACTGAGAAACCACATAGTCACTCGAAAAGAGGAGGAAGTTCCCGAGGAAGATAGGTTGGTGGAAGAAGTTATTCTATAGGAAGAGGAAGAAGTAAAGGAGGATAATTAAGGTGCTATGCCTGTGGAAAGACATGGCACATGTCTTGGGCATGTCCTGAGAAAAAGAAAGAAGGAGGTGAAGCTCACATTTTGAAAGCACAGAGAAGGAATTTTGAAGCAGAAGGAGCAGAGGATGGAACATACCTAATGTTGAGAAAGGTTCTCTTAAAACCAGAGGCAGAGGTTGAAAAGCCAGTGTAGAGGAACAATCTATTCAAGACAAATTGCAAGACTAAAGACAGAGTATGCAAGGTGATAATTGACAGTGGGAGCAATGATAACTTAGTATCCACAGAGATGGTGGAGAAATTGGAGCTGGAGACAACTGCACATCTGAAGCCATACAAAGTCTCATGGTTGCAGAAAGGACACTAGGTAATGGTCACTAAACAATGCTTGGTTGAATTTAAGATAAGAGGATATAGAGATGAAATTCCATGTGATGTAATTCCCATGGATGTAAGTCATATTTTGTTGGGAAGACCATGGCAGTTTGACAGGAATGCCATTCATGATGGGAGGAAGAATACAAACACCTTGGAGAAGAATGGTAGGACACACATGTTGCTGCCAATAGAAGAGAAGAAAGTGAAGGAGGAAGCCAACACAAGAATACTTCTCATGAGTGGGAAGGAACTCTTGAAAGAAGTCAAGAAAGAACAAGAGATGCAGTTTGTTGTGGTGAGGAAACCCAGAGTTATCCTTACAAGTACTTCGATGGATGATTTACCTGAAGAAGTTCAGGAATTGTTGGATAATTTTTCCGACATAGTGGTGGATGAGTTGCCTAACTCATTACCACCCATCAGAAGTATCAACCATCATATTGATTTGATTCCAGGAGCAAGTCTACCAAACAAAGCAACATATAGACTGACACCTTGAGAGAATGAGGAGGTAAAGAACCAAGTCCAAGAATTGTTATACAAAGTTTTGGTCAGAGAGAGCTTGAGTCCATGCGTAGTGCCAACTGTGTTGAGTCCAAAGAAGGATGGAGGATGGAGAATGTGTATAGACTCAAGAGCCATTAACAAGATCACCATCAGGTATAGATTCCCTTTACCAAGAATGGATGATTTAATGGACTGTTTAAGTGGGGAAAATTTCTTTTCTAAGATAGATTTGAAAAGTGGATATCACCAGATAAGAATGAGAGAAGGTGATGAGTGGAAGACAACCTTTAAGACAAATTAAGGTTTGTATGAGTGGATTGTTATGCCATTTGGCTTAACAAATGCCTTGAGTACTTTTATGAGGTTGATGAATGATATACTAAAATATTTCATTGGCAAATTCGTGGTTTTATATCTGGATGATATACTGATCTTTAGCAGGACTAAAGAGGATCATTTGAGACACCTGACACTAGTGATGAGGAGACTACAAAATGAGAAGTTGTTGATAAACCTGAAGGAGTCCTCTTTTATGAAGACATAGCTCATTTACTTGGGTTTTGTGATCTCTTCAAATTAATTGAAGATGGATCCAGAGAAGGTGAAAGCAATCAAAGAATGGCCATCACCAAGGAGTATGTTTGAGGTAAGAAGCTTCCATGGATTAGCAATTTTCTATAGGAAGTTCATCAGAGACTTCAGTGGAATTTGTGAACCGATGATGGATAAAATGAAGAAGAAGAACAAGTATTTTAAATGGACAGAGGAGGCCGAGAGGAGCTTCAATATACCGAAGGAGACAATAAAAAAATGACCAATTTTGGAAAGACATTTCAAGTGAGATGTGATGCAAGTGGAGTTGCAATCAGAGCAGTTTTGAGCTAGGATAATAGACCTGTTGCCTATTTCAGTGAGAAGTTGAATGAGGCTAAGAGAAAATACTCCACATATGATAAGGAGTTTTATGCCATAATTCAATACTTGAAGAAATGGAGACATTACCTTGTCCCACAAGAATTTGTCTTGTATAGCGATAACCAGGCTTCACAATTCATAACTAGGCAGGAAAAATTGAATCAGAGGCATGCAAAGTGGGTTGAGTTTATGCAGAATTTTACTTTTGTCATAAAACATATTGCTGAGAATGCTAACAAAGTTTCTGATGCATTAAGCATGAGATGTTTGATTTTGCAGGAGTTTCAAGTGAAGACCTTGGGGTTTGAACACCTGAAGGATATGTATTGTGATCATCTAGACTTCAAGGAAGCATACGAAGCATGTGAAAATCCTGCGCTGAGAGACATGAGCTAGTGGACATAGTATATGATTCAAGAGGGATTGTTGTTCAAGGGAAATCAATTGTGCATACCAAAATTCTCAATGAGGGATAACCTTTTGAAAGAAAATCATAGTGGAGGATTGGATGGACATTTTGGTCATGATAAAACATTTGCACAGTTGAGCAGTTCATACTATTGGCTAGGTATGATAACATAAGTGATAAAGTTTGTGAATAGATGTAGAATCTGCCAACATGCAAAAGGAAAAAGACAAAACACTGGATTGTATCAACCATTTCCAATACCAGACAAGCCTTGGGATGCAATAGCATGGATTTTGTGTTGGGACTGCCAAGAACACAAAGAGGATGTGATTCCATATTTGTGGTGGTGGATAGATTTTCAAAGATGGAACACTTTATCCCGTTCCAGAATACTAGTGATGCAAGACATGTTGCAATTTTTTTTTGCAAGGAGGTTGTGAGACTTCATGGAATACCCATAAGCATTGTCTCAAACAAAGACACTAAATTTGTTGGTCATTTATGGAGAACACTGTGGAAGAATTTGGGGACATATTTGTCCTTCAACTCAACTTATCACCCTTAGACAGATGGATAGACTGAGGTGGTAAACAAAAGTTTGGGAAACTTGTTGAGTAGTTTGGTCACTGAGCATCATAATCAGTGGGATCAGATTCTGCCACAAGCAGAATTTGCATACAACGACTCACCAAATAGGAGCACTAGAAAGAGTCCATTCCAAATATTCTATGGAATGCAACCAAGGGGAGTATCTGAGTTGAGAGACTTGGAACAGAGTGAGATCATAAGCGCCAGAGTAGAAGATTTTGTTGTAGAAATACAGAAGCTCCATAGCTAGATCAAAGGATAGTTGCAGAGCTCTAGCCAAGAGTACAAACACAGATTTGATCAACATCACATGGAAATTCAATTTGAAGTAGGAGATTAGGTTCTGACACATCTCAGGAAAGAAAGGTTCCCTGGGGGAACATATAACAAGTTAAAGATGAAGAAGATAAGTCCATGTAATATCTTAAGGAAGTTTGATGCAAATGCCTATGATATTGAGCTGCCAAATGATGTGGGCATATCACCCATATTCAACATTTCAGACCTGTATCCTTACAAGAAAGATAACAAAGAGGGATCAAAATATCAAGAGAAGGTTCAGTGGGAGAAACAAATGCCTATAGCAGGAAAACCACATATGGAGAAGATCGTTGATCAAAGGATTGGCAAGAAGACTATGAGAAAGACCTATTTTGAATATTTGGTCAAGTGGAAGGGACACCCAATACAAAATGCCAATTGGGACAATGAAGCTGATATCCAGAAGCATGGAAGGTCGGTGCAGGAGCTCATGGACAGGAGTCCATGAATTTTTATCCAGGGGAGTATGATGTAGGAACATCGTCAATGAGCATGCGTGGAAGGACAACTCAACACCTAGGAATCATTCCAAAATCTCAAACGCTGGCAGTTACTGCGAATCTTTTGGAGCTGATTGAAAATGGAAGAAGATCAAACGCCTGGAAGCTGAATGATCACAAGTGAGCTGGGAGTTTCACTCCTATTATTGAATGTAACTGAACTCAGGTAGCAGTTAGGCTTTTTTAATTTTCAAGTAGACGAGTAGTCGGGGGGAACCCTAAGGACCTTCAGAGATAAATAAAGTTTTTGTAAGCCCAAATGAGGCTACTGCGAGTTAGTAGGAAATTTCTGAGTTTTTAGTTGCTGTTTGATTATAGCTGTAGCCATTTAATTTTGAATGAATATAACAAAGGAAAATTGATCCAAATGCGTGATGCTGTGATTGTTTTGCAATTCCCTGTTATTATTTCTTTTGTGAATGAATGAATCTCGTTACGAGTACATGAATGTTGGGCTTGTGATATGGTTAATTTAATGATGATGATTAGATCCTTTTTGGCCAATATTGTATGTGCATTTTCCTGTTTTGAAGAGTTTTTGTGTTAAAATCGTCGTGGTTCATACCAGGTACGTATGATTGTGTTTTATGATGATTTTGAGTATAATTCAACATGTTTTAATGATTCCAGGAAACAAATTCATGTTTTGCATGTCACAGGGAAAAATCCCAGGTCATTTTTGCATCCGACACTCCGTTCGGTACTCCATTCGACACTCAGTTCGGTACTCCATTCGACACTCCGTCCGACACTCTATCCTGCACTAAAACCATGGGTGATTTGGCGGTTATCATATCGACGACTAGCGATGGGCGAATTAGAGACATGGGTTTTTCTTGTGCTTGTGGCCTCCAGCTACTGAGCTTCTGACAACACAGATTGGGTTGTTATGCTGGGCAATTATTGGCTCACCTTGTTTCTAGAAGCCACCGACGGTTAAGATGCATTGAATGCGATTTACTATTTTTAGAGGAGGTTGACCCTTCCAGTGGTCGACCTCTTAGCTTGTAAACTCTATAAATAACACATCAGTGGTCAAACAAATAGTTAGAAGACAAAGAGGATAGCTAAGCTCTATTTTTCCATTTTCAAGACATTTTGTGTAAAACTGCGTTTTTAATTTTAATGTTGAAATCGTGTTGCTTGAGCTTGTGATTCATCATTGAGGAGTAGCCAGGACCTGCTGGGGGGCCCACCAGTGGTATGGGTGAACATTTAGTCAATTAACTTATGAATTCATACAATGTAATTGTCATTTATTTTATTTCCTGTACATGAGTTTTATTGTGTATACTTACTGTGTAAATTGTTGTTCATAATTTAATTGCTTTAGTTTAGTTTTGCAGGTTATTATGAAGGCTAGTGTTAATATGCAATAACCTTTTAATTAGTAGGAGCCAACTTGCAAGTTTGGATACTAACCTCTGTATGTAATTAGATGGTATTTAGATTTTCCATATGCTAAAATTGAGTTAAAAACAAAGTATTTAGTTCATGGTTGCTTTGGCAAGTTTCGGTGGATGGATAGTTGTTAGTTGTTAGTTTTCATTTCTAGTTTTCTTATCTAATTGCTATTTAGTTTTTCTGAAATAGAATTAGGATTTAAAGTTATGTCTTTATGAGTATTTTCCATTTGCAATTAAATTTTTTAAAATAGGATTAGTTTAACTTATTTCATGCAATCTCCTTTCTAGATCTAGGTTGCAATTTTAATTCAAAGTTTGATTATTGAGTTTAGTTTTCAGTTATGAATCTTTAAGTAGTATGAATTTACTTACACTAGCATAGAATGCAATTGAATTTAATAGAATAGTGTTTCCATATTGTTGATGATTAGTGCATAGATCGAATAATCACATGGATATGCATGATAGTTGATGTTGCTTCTATAATGGCTAAATTCTCACTCGATTGCCTAATTCATACTTTTCACTTTGCTATCGAAGTCAATATTGAGTTTATCCCTCTTGAGTTATCGTTAATTGTTAAATGCCATCGTGATATCATAAGACACCGGAGACATAACCATCAACACTCTATTTGAGTTTTCTTTCTTTTATAGATTAGAGGATAGTTTCCTTTCTTTTATAGATTAGAGGATAGTTTTCTTGCTTTGGTAGATTAAAGAATAATTTCCTTATCGTAGATTAAAGAGTAATTGTTGATAACTTTTATTGTCATCGTGCTTTGAATTTAATAGATTAAGATTTTCTTTTGTAAATTAGAAGTAATTATGAAGTTTAATTTAATAATAGAGTTCACTTGCTTATTAGTTTGATTAGTTGCTTATTGAGTAATTTTGATTAGTTAACTTGCTGTAGAAGTTACCATAGGTTAGTTAGTTGATTTCTTGCTTGTTTACTTGCTTTGATAGGGTAGTTGCTTGCTTGTTTACTTGCTTTGATAGGGTAGTTGCTTGCTTGTTTATTTGCTTTAATAGGGTAGTTGCTTGCTTGTTTATTTACTTACTTGTTGCTGCTTATTGAATTTGAGTAGGTTAATTAAAGTAGTTTGCTGTTGTTATTACTCATTAGATAGATTAAATAGATAGTTTGCTTTTTCTCATTATAATGTTCAAGTTAATTTGCTTTAAGTAGGATTTTCATTTGCTTTCTTAGGACTATCCATCGATCCTTTGTTCAAAAGTTACTTAGGGTAAATAATTTAAGTTTCTTAGTAGGGTTTGATCATTAATAGCCTTTGCTTGAATAGATTAGTTCTCAGATAGCCCATTTTCTTAGTTAGACTATACTACCTCTAGCCTTTCTGCCTTGGCACATATAGTGCTACAACTTTAAGTTTACTTACCCTGGGTTGACAATTTAATTGAGGGTTTTTAGTGTTTTTTAGTGCATATAGAACACCCATCATTTTTGGCGCCGTTGTCGAGGAGTTGTCTCAAGGTAGGAATTAGATCATTTTTAAACCTTAGCATTAGTTTGGTGGCGGGGGAAATTTAAGACGAGAGGTAAGTACCTACGCATCTGCTATAGCAGGTTCCCCCAAATCCAATGGTAGTTTTTATTTTTATTTTTGTTTGCTTTCATGAACATACCTAGAGACCCAAAAGGTAGATACATTAAATCTAAATCAGATCTTTCAACCAAGGTTCCTTTCGACCTTTTTGGGGGAAGGAACGTTCCACTCATAAAATCCGCAGATCGATACCGGAAAACATGAGCTAGCTCAACCCAAAGAGCTAAAGCAGTCTCTGAAGAGACTAAGACATGGAGCACTATAGACCAAAAAGTTGAAGCATCAATAATAGTGGGACAAGAGACAAGACCACTCAAGCGCTCCACATAACCAAACAACACAACCTTTGTTTTCTTACCACCACCAGGAGAATGAATTCGAAGGTGACCATTAGTTTGGAAGAACTCTCTCAAATCCTAGCAATAGCTGGGATCTCTTCTTCTCAGGGAGAACACATCTTGACAATAGCCAAGAACTTGTCTACCTCTCTGGAAATATTAGAAGAATCAAGGTCCTATGAAATACAAAATGATTTTCCTTACCAAAATGCGAAGGAAACTGACAAATTATGGACTACATCCAGTGGAGAGAAATCATTAAGACATGAGGTTGAGGAGTTCTCAACATCCATCTCAACATATCCTTTATGTACTCCAGAAATAAATCATCCAGAAGAAGAGGATCTGCATAGCATGATGAAGGAGAGCATAGAAATTACTGTTGATGAACATCAAGATTACATTGAAATTTGGTTTCAAGAGGTCATCAAGCCACAATACTATTCTCTTATTCAATACCTTTAGATGCCAAAACAAGTAGGTTGGTTGGTTCTTCATATCCAGGTAATCATTGTAGTAACTTTTTTATATGTGGATATGAGTATGTTTCTTATCTTGCTTCGCACATGGTCACATTGGAAAAGTTCTTACACTTGAATAAATATTTTCCTTTCTTTTTAGGTAGGGTAGGATAATAAATAAAAGCTGCATGTTGTTAGTCTAATGCAACCTCATTTTACATTTTATTTTAATAAAAGAACTATGAGATGCATGTTCCAGTGACTTGATCTCATTGATCTCATTAGTCTTTGATATTTTAGAGTGTGGTTTTTGACAAACAATTCTAGAGATTTCTGTAGGTATTTATTTCACCAGGAGTAGATAGTTTCAAGGAGATTTAAAGGAAGGATGTTTCTTCAAAATATTTCTATATTTGAACCTTGTTGTCTGCTAAGCATCAAATGAATAATGACTTGCTGTAATTAACCATATTTTTGCAAAGATTTTCATCTTCTTTTTTTCTCAAGGCATCTTAAATAACATCTGCTCTTAAAAACCTTCACCACTATATAAGGAAGTGATACCGTAACTATCAAGCTTAGAGGTTACTTGTACAATTTATCCAAGAACCCTGAGTAAGTGAGTAAAATATATTTATTAAAGAGTAACAAGGAGGTCTGATTAGTGGTTAGCCATGGAAACATCACAATAACAAAAAAGAAGAAGAAGAAGAAACTGAGTTGAGCCTAAAGATACATTTCTGTTCTTTCCCAATGGTACCATCCACTACACACTAAAAATGATTAATTATATCATATCCTTAGATAGGCTGTGCCCACTTAAGTACCCCTTACATCAGGACAATCACTAAGGAATATATAACGGAAAGTCATCCTCTAACATAAATACCATCCCAATTGAAAGAAAGAAAAAAGTTATTTTCAGAGCTGTGCCCCCATCTTTCACAAATCAATCTTATACTAAAAATCTTAAAAGATGGAGGGCCAGTCTCTGAGGGTGTAAGAGGATAACCCGCCGGGATATTGAAAAGGTCTACTGGCAGTGGGTACCGACCTGTGGTATGACTAGGTAAACCCACCGGAGTACTGAACAATCTTGCTGGGAGCAGGGCATTCTACCTAACGCTGATGGTAATCTAACAAATAAATAAATAAAAATAAATTCCTAAATCTTAAACTTGTCCTGATGTACGACATTACTTGTAGACAAAGCTGACATGAAGTATGTATGGTTAAGCCAAGGTTAATGAACTCCATAGATTTTCCATTGGGAACTAACTTTGAGACTATCTCGAAACTCTCTCGCCTACCTCTTCTTAACTATATATAAGATGTTCTATCCTATAGGTGGGGCCATATTCTAACCATCTTGTCAGACCGATATGTGAAATTTATCTCTACACTTAACAAGCTGTAAATCTTCGACTATTGGGAGAATTGACTAGTTTCCTATATTTTTGATTGTGAGGTGTCACAATACTTAGGTCTGGGGGAGGGGTTTCATGAGATGACAAATGATAAATACTGCCTATATATAATCCATGAGAAGAAGAAGTAGAATCTTTGTAAAATTTATGTATATTGCTTTCATGATATGGGCTATTATATCAACAATTGTTTTTTATTGAAATACTAAATTAGATACCACTGACATCACTGTGTGTTATAAGTCTGTTGTGCATTTTATTTATTTATATGTTTATATAGTGGAAGAATTCTTAACTGGTTCTTTGTGACAATTAAATATCGATAACACATTGTTAAACTCACTACAGATCTGTGTTACACACCTATGAACAAAAGAATAAGGTTAAGTGGCTTTGTATTAGGCTAGGTATTTAACTCAGTATGGTTTTGATTTGGAGTTTTATGGATGAGAATATAGGTCTAGGGAGCTAGGCCAGGGTTTCCAAAAGATGAGTTGCAAATATAGAATTGGGAAAGGTAGGTATAATCAGTAGCATTTAGGATAACCCCTTCACAATTGATTTGAAAACAATCTGTCCAAAAGCGCAACGATTGTGACAGAAGCACAATAGAAAAATAAGGGTAAAATATGGGGCTATAACTTTTTAACCATAACACATTTTACAAATAGGGGAGAGTTTTTTGTAGATAGGGTTGTTATTAAGATAAAACTCACTCATTTTTGTGAAATTCATTCCCATTTTCTTGGAATATGTGCCACAAAATAATGACTAAAAAAAGAAATTAAATTAGAGAATTTGATTTTCTGAAATAGGTCTCAAATGAAGTTGAATATCTCCCAATATACAATACCTGTGTAAAAAATGAGGGAGGTTATTGTTATTTGGTATGTCCTTAGAAAAAACCTCCTTTTTTGTTCCAAAATTCACCTTTATTTGGTCAAAAACCTGGTTTGAAAATAATGACTAAAACTGGAAATTAAATTAGAGAATTTGATTTTCTGAAATAGGTCTCCAAGAAAGTTGAATATATACCAATATATGATACTTGTGTAAAACATGAGAGAGGTTATTGTGATTTGGTATGTCCTTAGAAAAAACCTCCTTTGGTTTTCCAAAATTCATCGTTATTTGGTAAAAAACATATTTTTAAAATGATGATAAAAAATAGATTCAAAAGCGCAGCATGGTCTTGTAGAACACTTTTTGTGACTTTTCCTGATCCATTTTATGATGTAGTAGTTCATGGACATGTGTCTCTAAAGCTCGATGTCCATGTTGGCCTTTTTCAGGAGCATATCTACGTGCTCATTGAATCTGCCAAGACAATACTCTCTGTCCTTTTCAAATTTTGCTGCAATGGTGCCTTCAATGTCTTGTTGACATAGTGAAGGTAGATACTTTGTTTTTTAAGCTTTCCATTTTCGACTATTAGCTCATTTCCAGTTTAACAAACCATTGAATTTTCCTTTTTAATTCTTGAAAAGTGTTGAGAATATGTCTTCCCAAGTACGAAAGAATGTGGCCAATCCTCATAACAACCTATTCCACCACAACCTCATCAAATTGCTTGTTATAGCCGAGTTGGCAAAACAGGGGAAGACATGGGATGAGTTCATTTATTAATTTTCAAACCCCCATCTCACAATCAAGACCATCAAGAAGAAACTTGATATAGGGATTTTTACTGTCCAAACCCCATTCTCCAAAGACTCCAAACCCTCCTACTCAAGCTATCCCTCTACCGGAACAAAAGACCAAGAAACTTGTTAATACCTCTGCAGCCTCATCGGGTATAAAGACTAAGAAGCCCATTGAAAAATATATGATGCCCTCAACATCTATTAATCCTGCACCCAAAAAGTTACAAGAGGTAATTCAACAAGATTTCCTTGTAGTCCCCACAAATAGGAGATGAGCCAATTGATTCAAAGGAGGATGTTTTCGAAAAAGTACCTAGAATGCAAGTGGTAAATCTAATGTAAAACATCCAGACACTTCAGATCTTATACAAGTATCTTTCGATCTTGAAAGTCCCCACAAAAGACTTAGGGAAGTGTCTGCAGAAGAATTGGAGCCTCATAGAAAGACAAAATCTGAACCTACTTCTCCTCATAAACCCCCTGTTACTCCTACCTCATAGATGCCTACCGCATATCCCAAAATTGATAGACTTTCTACATCTTTCAAGGAATCCAAGCCCTCCTCTGAGATATCTGATCTTTCTCCAACCATTGAAAAACTACAACAAGAAAATGATCAATTGCTGCAACAATTGGAAGAGAGGAAGACTTTGGATAAGCATCTTCACCACGACAATGCAATACTACAAGCAAAGGTGAATTCCCTCCATCGATTGTTTGATCAAAAGACCAATATCGATCACAACCTCAGGGCACAATTGAAACATCATAAGAGACACAAAAAAAAATCTTCAGGGCAAGTGGGAGAAGCTTCTAAAGCTAATCCTTCTCAACAAGTCTAGTCATATGGAGCAATTCATTTTTGTTTGCAGTGGGACCTGCAAAATCTTAGGTGTGGGGGTAATGTTGGGCCCGTGATATGGTTAATTTAATGATGATGATTATATCCTTTTTGGCCAATATTGTATGTGCATTTTCCTGTTTTGAAGAGTTTTTGTGCTAAAATCGCCGTGGTTCATACCAGGTACGTATGATTTTGAGTATAATTCAACATGTTTTAATGATTCTAGGAAACTAATTCACGTTCTGTGTGTTACAGGGCAAAATCGTAGGTCATTTTCGCATCCGACACTCCATCCGGTATTCCATCCGACACTCAGTCCGATACTCCATCCGACACTCCATCCTACACTAAAACCATGGGTGATTTGGCAGTTATCATATCGGAGGCTAGCGATGGGTGAATCAGAGACATGGGTTTTTCTTGTGCTCATGGCCTTCAACTACTGAGCTTCTGATAACTCGGATTGGGTTCTTATGCTAGGCAATTATTGGCTCACCTTGTTTCTAGAAGCCATTAGCGGTTAAGACACATTGAATGCGATTTATTGTTTTTAGAGGAGGTCGACCCTTCCAGTGGTTGACCTCTCAGCTTGTAAACTCTATAAATACCACATCAGTGGTCAGAAAAATAGTTAGAAGAGAAAGAGGATAGCTAAGCTCTGTTTTGCTGTTTTCAAGACATTTTGTGTAAAACTGTGTTTTTAATTTTAATGTTGAAATCATGTTGCTTCAGACCGTGATTCATCGTTTAGGAGTAGCCATGACCTGCTAGGGGGCCCACCAGTGGTCTGGGTGAACATTTAGTCAATTTTCTTATGAATTCATACAATGTAATCGTCATTTCTTTTATTTCCTGTACATGAGTTTTATTGTGTATACTTACTATGCAAATTGTTGTTCATAATTTAATTGCTTTACTTCAGTTTTGCAGGTTATTATGAAGGCTAGTGTTAATATGCAATGACCTTTTAATTAGTAGGAACCAACTTGCAACTTTGGATACTAACCCCTGTATGTAATTAGATGGTATTTCGATTTTCCATATGCTGAAATAGAGTTTAAAAACATAGTTAAAAACAGAGTATTTTGTTCATGGTTGCTTTGGAAAGTTTCAGTGGATGGATAGATGTTAGTTTTAGTTTTCATTTCTAGTTTGCTTATCTAATTGCTATTTAGTTTTGCTTATTTAGTTGTTATGTAGTTTGCTTATTTATTTTCTTGTCATATGCTAAAATAGAATTAGGATTTAAAGTTATGTCTTTATGAGTATTTTCCATTTGCAATTTAAATTGTTAAAATATGATTAGTTTAATTTATTTCATGCAATTTCCTTTCTAGATCTAGGTTGCAATTTTAATTCAAAGTTTGATTATTGAGTTTAGTTTTTAGTTATGAATCTTTAAGTAGTATGAATTTTCTTACACTAGCATAGAATGCAATTGAATTTAATAGAATAGTGTTTTCATATTGTTGATGATTAGTGCATAGATAGAATAATCACATGGATATGCAGGGTAGTTGATGTTGCTTCTATAATGGCTAAATTATTATTAGATTGCCTAATTCATACTTTTCACTTTTCTATCGAAGTCAATATTGAGTTTATCCCTCATGAGTTATCGTTAATTGTTAAATTCCATCATGATATCATAAGACACCGGAGACATAACCATCAACACTATATTTGAGTTTTCTTTCTTTTATAGATTAGAGGATAGTTTCCTTGCTTTTATAGATTAGAGGATAGTTTTCTTGCTTTGGTAGATTAAAGAATAGTTTCCTTATCTTAGATTAAAGAGTAATTGTTGATTACTTTTATTGTCATGATGCTTTGAATTTAATGTTGGAGTTACTTCACACACACCTATGATTTATTTTTCCTAAGGTTTTTCCTTGTTTATTAGTCATAATTAGTCATTATCTAGTCTCCTATATTTTAGGGGAGAATATTCCACCTAGAGAATATTCTCTTTTAGTTGACACTTCAGTTTGACTAGTTGAGTTGAGTTTAGATGTTGCATTGGTTTTGTCACCATGCAACATTGGGATCATCACCATGCTAATGCGCACTTGTCATGGGATAATCACCAGAATGGCGCATTACCCTTGATTCCTTGATCTACTCCTCACTACTCTCTGTTGAGTCAGTTAACTGAATACTAGTTGACTAGTTAACTCAGCTAGGTGGCAGTTCACTCCTGTAACTATCGGAGAGACTAGACTAGGTGGCATTTTACTCCCGTAACTACTGGTGTGTGTCCAGATCACTCTAGAACACCACTATGGCGCATTATTTATTCATATATCCTATATCTATTGTAAATTATTCACTCTTTGAGTGTGGAATACTGTTAATAAGAATTCTTTCATTCTTTCTCTCCTTCTTCTTCTTTCTCCAATTCTCTTTGCAAATGTGTGTATTATTGTTTAGCTAGATCTATTCTGTGCAGGTTCAACACATTTACATTTAATAGATTAAGTTTTCCATTCGTAAATTAGAAGTAATTATGAAGTTTAATTTAAGAGTAGAGTTCACTTTCTTATTAGTTTGATTAGTTGCTTATTGAGTAATTTTGATTAGTTAACTTGCTGTAGAAGTTACCATAGGTTAGTTAGCTGATTGCTTTCTTGTTTACTTGCTTTGATAGGGTAGTTGCTTGCTTGTTTATTTTCTTTAATAGGGTAGTTGATTGCTTGTTTATTTACTTACTTGTTGCTGCTTATTGAATTTGAGTAGGTTAATTAAAGTAGTTTGCTGTTGTTATTACTCATTAGATAGATTAAATAGATAGTTTGTTTTTGCTCATTATAATGGTCAAGTTAATTTTCTTTAATTAGGATTTTCATTTGCTTTCTTAGGACTATCCATTGATCCTTTGTTCAAAAGTTACTTAGGGTAAATAATTTAAGTTTCTTAGTAGGGTTTGATCATTAATAGCCTTTGCTTGAATATATTAGTTCTCAGATAGCCCATTTTCTTAGTTAGACTATACTACCTCTAGCCTTTCTACCTTGACACATATAGTTCTACAACTCTAAGTTTACTTACCCCGAGTTGGCAATTTAATTGAGGATTTTTAGTGTTTTTTAGTGCACATAGAACACCCATCAATGAAGTTTTGAAATGTTTGCATAAGTTAAATCATTTTCTCTTCGTTGAGTCTGTGCAAGGTGTGCACATAGTCCATAAGGAGTGCGCCGACATAATCTGTTTCGACTCATAAGCTCAGAAGAGATAGTGTAGAGTTTCCTTTGCAAGGAGTGCAAAGTGACTGTTGTAAGGCGTGCACAGTCATCCGCAAGAACTCAAACCTTGCGTAAGAATCTATTGCAAGGAGTGCACATATCCGAAATTTGACTAAGTGTCAAAGTGACTCTGTAAGAAGTCAAAGGAGCAGAAGATGAGAAATATCAGAAGAGATAACGCTTTCCAGAAGTGCAGACAAGGCCTAAGGGACAAACTTGTAGGAAGAACAAAGGCCGAGACCTTTGGATACTTAGAAAATATTCTAAGTCGGAGGAAGTCAGAAGCTCAGGAGGGAGAGCGATAGTGGTCGTTGGATCACTGATTCAGAGGACCAACAACCATCTGATCAAATCAAGGTGCACGAGCCTTAGCACTTTGCACACGCAGGAGAGAGAACCTGCCAAATTTTTGAAGTCCCGAAGTGATTGGGAACCGTCCATCATCAAGAGAGACAGGTGGTGTGAGATCCACAACTCCAGAAGTTTGTGGACGAGGAGGAGGTGAAATCACCGAAGTAGATCTCGACCGTTGAACGAGAAGGCAGTCAGAGGCCGTTGATCTGGTTGAAAGGACCAAAGTCCTGAAACGGGAGCGTAGTCATTGATCGAGGAGGACGCGTGGTAGACAATCTGCCATTTTGGAGAAATCTCTTCGGGAGAAATGAGAGTTTGAGAATTGAGATTCCCGAAGCTTGGAGAGCTAGAGGAGATCTGGACCCTCAGATCCGGAGGCATACATGGCGTAAATATGTGGACTTCGGGTAAATTCTTGAAGAAATTCATAGCCACCAGTTTAAGGGAGACGTGGCACAAATCTATGGGTTTCGGGTAAAGACCCGAAGTAAGCCTCAACCGTTCGATTCAAGTGGACACGTGGCAAAAATTCACATACTTCGAGGGGAAGTGGAAGTTGAGACTTGAGAATTCTAAAGTCCAGAGACGGGAAGGGATCACAACCATTGATCCAAGAGGGACATGCGCCAATAGATTATCAGCTCCGGAAAAAAAAGTGACTAGAGATAAAGTTGAGATTTGAGATCTCCGGAGTTCGGAGTCCCGAAACAATCAGAACTGTCAGTTGAAGGGGTCGAAAGAGGTATATTTGAGCCATCGGTTTAGAAGCACCGTCAATATTGTGAGATCAATGATCATCTTGCATTGCGGGGATAGAAAGTGCTCGGATGTTAAAATTTCGAGGGCAGGCTGTAATCGAAACCACGGTATCGGTGAATGGGTACGTGGCGGCTGGAGGTAAATTGCGTGGAGAAAAGCGAGTTGATCCCAAACCACTCTTGGGTACGCCCATAATCATGCTTTTACGCAAGGACATAGCCCGAGGCCACATGCGGGAAGGGGCCAATAGGAGAGGAGCTTGCGCCTGAAACCTGTGAGTTCAACAACGTGAAGAAAGGGGTCACGAGTGCCATAGAACCTGCACTAGAGGACAAGAAGGGCTTGCGTTAATTTGTAAGGGAGAGCATTAAGGTCTTAGAGAGCCAATTCAACTCGGAATCAAAGATCCTTGACTGGGAGGTCGTGCAACTCTTAGGAGAGAAGGGGGTCTGCATCATAAATGTAAATATGAACAATCATAGGTGATAGGAAGAGTCATATGTTGGGAATACCAATGGTTACATTGTTTGAGTATTTATTGATCTTGTTTTTAATAGAAGAATCATCTCGTGGAGTTACTTTCCTGCCCAATGCTTGGCCTGACATATACGAACAAGAGAACCATCTTCATACAAAATGGGACAACGTAAAGGTCCACAATAATCAAAATGCAACCAATAATATGTAATTGTTACACTTATTGGTAACATGTCGTCATGCAATTAGGACAATATGTCGAGTACATTAAACAAAATCCTTGATTTTCATAGACAAATATTATAAAACATACAACTTGCAGTAACATTCAATTATATTCTTTGGCATTCATCACTTGAACTGCTATCATCGCTCAAACTACATGCATGCCTAATTTCTTCATCACTTGTAGGTGATATTGTACTTTGGTTATTTAACTTAATTTTTTCTACTTGTACTTGTTTTTTTTTATGTTCCACCTCTTCATGTTTCACTGCAAACATAGAAATAAAGTGTAATAAGTATATCTACATTTATATATATAGTAGAATATACATGATTGCGTAAATAAAAAAGAACATACCATAGCAACAAGTGTTTCATAAACAATACACATTATAATATTTTATAAAAAGGAGAATGCGTTGGTTATGAGAAACTATTCTAAAACATATAACTTGTAGTAACATTCAATTATATTGTTTGGCATTCATCACTTGAATTTCTATCATCACTCAAGCTGCATGCATGCCTAATTTCTTCATCACTTGTAGGTGATATTGTACTTTGGTTATTTAACCTAATGTTTTCTACTTGTACTTGTTTTTTATGTTCCACCCCCCCATCTACAAACATATAAATAAAGTTACACACACACACACACACACACACATATATACATGATTGCATAAAAAAAAGTACCATAGAAACAAGTGTTTCATAAACAATACACATTCTCATATTTTATAAAAAGAGACTACGTTGGTTGAGTAGTTTCTCATAACCAATGCAATCTCCTTTTTATAAAATATTGAAATATCCACTGCGTAAAATATGAACAACTATACACATTCTTTTGAAGCCATGTTGTCTCTCAAAATCTCTTTTGTTGGCTGCACTCCATACTTTGTTTCTTGCATGTTTAATATGACATGACAAAACACAATCGATATAATTAATACAAAGGCTTCTTGTTGTTCAATTGATTATTAAACAAGGGAAGTTAAACAACATAACTACTTACGAGTCGTTCATTTAAACCTTTATACTTCAACATACACTCACAACCCATACTTAACCCAATGCCTATCAATTGGTTTTTCTTTGTATGTTATCACCTATTAGAAAACATCCATGGACACGTGAAAATTAATTATTTAAATATAAAGATCAAAACAAACATGAAATCTTAAGTAATGATGAAACATAAGTACTCACAAACTTTACGATCAACCCTTTTATTCCTTGTCATCTTATATTATGTGTTCAATGGGTTCCATTTTTTTTTTTGCAACAAAACAATTGAAAATTAGTTTTTCATTCAATAATTAAATTTGATGTACATAAAAGAATAAATGAATGGTTACATATCTCTAGTGCACGTTGTTGTCGGGAAGGACCTGTAGGACATGGTGTTGGCATTGATTTCAAAGGATATCAATATGCTCAATATTGGACATAATGTTATGAAGTTGACATTGATGTCAAAGAGGGGGAAAGATCAAAGTCTGGTACTCGATAAAATGTGTAAAAGGGAATGTTATGAGAGTCTCTATTAGACGTCTTGATCTTTGACTTGGATACAATTCAACTTATAGTGCCTCCGACTCCGACTAGCATTGCCTTCGACTTCGACTTGGATAAACTTCGACTTGTGTTGCCTTCGACTTCGACCTGCATTGCCTCCGAATTTGACTTGGACAACTTCGACTTGCATTTTCCTTCGACTTCGACTTGGATAAACTTTGACTTGCGTTTCCTTCGATTTCAACTTGGATAAATTCAACTTTCATTGTCTCCGACTTTGACTTGAATAAATTCAACTTCGACTCGCATTGCCTTTGACTTTGACTTACATTTATTGACTCTTGGTCGACTCGAATTTAGTCAACTTACTTTGCCTCAAAACTGACTTGCATTTTGGCTGACTCATTTTTCCCATTTCAAATTCCGGGTGGTTGACTCTATTTTATTTATTGACTTGACATGTGGCTTGAGTGGCCGAGTTCATATAAACATCCAGAGTTAAAATTGTTTTAAACAGAGAATTCCATGTTGGTGAGACAGATAGGATGTAAGCCTCGTATTTACAGATTAGACATATTGATCTTCAATGATCCAACAAATACAATATTCCTAGAGTAACTATAGAGGAACAATTATTGGATGTCTGAGGTCAACAAACAATGAAATCATAAATTCTATGGATCGACAATGAACAACAAAGATTGATCATAGATCACTGGATCAATACAAAAGTGTGAGACCAAAATAAGAAGAGTCAATCCACAACTTAGATTTGTTGGACAACTGAGAGGGGGGGGTGAATCAGTTGTTACCGTGCTTAAACAATTATGCTTCTTTTAAACTCTTTGCTGAAACACTAAATGATGATCACAATAATGCAGGGAAATAAACAATGGCACATTCAACATCAGTCA
>ML779372.1:156971-171937 GCA_009831015.1 Picea engelmannii
GAAGACATAAGCCACACAAAATGATTCCAAGGAAGAAAAAGTCCCAAAGACCAAAAATAAGGATGAAGTATTATTGAGTGCCACATGTTCAAGGGGAGCAACCCCAAAGAAGAAGGTTACCTTTTGCCATTAAACTCAGGGGGGAGAAGCCCTACCCTTTTCCATTGATGTCAAAGGGGGAGAGAAATTGGGATCATGATGATAGGGGGAGCATGAGTGTTGCCATCAATGAAAAAGGGGGAGATTGTTGGAATCTTGGTTGTTGTCATTGATGTAAACCCTAGTCATTGGTTTTGGACTGCAAGATTGATGAAGGTATTTGCACATGAAGGGAAATTCACATTCAGATAAAACACCCATGGATGGATAGTATACATCACATTGTTCTAGTGTTATGTGGCACGTCATGTGGATCCTCATGGTTGAGGAGAAATGAATTTTTAAAGATGACAAAGTGAATTGAAGAAGGAAGTACATGTAGGCCCTGAAGATAATTAAAGAAAAGAATTACAAAATAAGAAAGTGTCAGGTCGGCCCTAATGTTAAAAGGAAGTGACATAAATGGTATAAATAAATATCATTATACATTCATTTGATACACAAGTCGAATTTCAGAGGAAATCACAAGTAAAGAAGGCCAAATTTCAAGGGAGGATGAAGTCTTTTAGTGATGTGTTCTAAGGTATGTTATTTTCAGGTCATCTTACCATTTTCGCTAATTTTTTTTTTCTAGAACGATTCAGATGGTGAAATTTCTATAGTATTGAGAAGAAATATCAAGGTACCTGTGGTAAAAGTTTCAGCTCTTTATTCGCTATAATTATGGAGATACACTCTGTGGAAGATATGGTTTTTGACCAGTCTTGAAGCTAGTCAATAAACAAGTGTTCCGGGTAAAACAAACATAACTTCTTCATAGAGAATCCAAATGAAGTGGGACAAATTGAATTGGAAATATTACGGACTGTAGTTTCTTTTGTGTGAGTTTTAGAATCTGATGTTAAATATTGAGTGCGGGGCATTCTGTACAAGTTAGGTCTCCTGAATAAACCAGAATTGAACAAGGTCTACCATTCTCTCTATAACTTCTTTTTGGGGATGATTCAAGGAGTGAAACTTGGAGAAGTTTCAGAGAATAAATTGAGTAATATTATCTACAGGATCAGAGTATTCTAAGAATTGAATAATTCCATAAATTTAGAAAGTCTCAGGAAGCATTATCAGGTTCTATGTGATGGTTGGTTGATGGTGATGATTTAATGTAAAGTTTTATTATCTCTCATATATTATTGGGTGGAAGGAAGGGGCAAGGATGGAGAGTTCAAATCTCTCTTGATATTGGAGGATTTTATCTTCCTCTTGGAGTTTTATCCCTCCCTTTACATTTGGAAGCTGTAGCTACCTTTTGGAATTCATTACTTCCCTTGAACAATAACTATTGATTATTTCTCATATATTGTGCATGGTGTATTGTGGTGTATTGGTGTAACTCTTATACTATTGTTCATTGCTCATTGGATATAATTGAATGGTTTAAGTATAAGTTGAAAAAGGTTTTAAATTGTATTTGATAATGATTCACCCCCCTCTTAGTATCAACATTTTCCTCATGGCTCCCACTTCCGCAAGACTTAGCATTCTGCAAGACTTTGCCTCCACATTCTTTCTACAATGAATATCCCATACTTAGAATTTTTCCCACTATGCAACATTCTAGGGTTTCCATTATCGAGGATATTTATGGTGCATTTATGATGTCCCGATCCCCGAGATAAAAATGATTGTCGGAAGTAAATGAGGCTTAACTGTTGCATTTTCCCATAGATCATCTTCTTATGAATGATAATTGCTATTAATAATTCACATGCATTCTAGAGGAAAGTGTACATATCAAAGGGATGTTTCATCAAGATCTCTTAATTATCTTAGCCTCCTATTAGTTAAAGGTATGTAATTTATATCTATAATCTTCACATATATCAAATTATATTAAAAAAGGGGGTAAATATGGTAACTAGAAAGAAGACAAATCCTTTATGCGGAGATATTGTCAATTCCTTAGCCTGCAAGGATAAATACTTTCACTGGTCTACGACTTATTAGTGGTATTCTAGTCTCACCCCAGAGCAAAAAATTGCCAAAAAAATTTGGACAATCGGTTTAGATAAGGAAGGTTGCATGCCAAAGGTTTTTGATTTCAGAGAGGACACATTGCTAACCAAAGAAAAGCTGGAATCTGATTTAAATGTACTCAATATTTCATGTGGTACTGAGTTTGATAACCTCACTAACTTCCGAGAAGAAAATATCAAATGATGGTTGGTTAGCTTCATTAATGATAATGAAGACCATATGACCTCAATACAAGAATCATGCTCAGAATGCAAAGCTATAGAGGATGACTTGTTTTCACTTCAGTTTAAACAAAACATAATAGTTTCACTGTTAAAATATTATATTGAATTTTTTCTCAAAGATGCGTTGAATGCAATAACTAATCCTCCATAAATTCCAAGAAGTGGTTACACCAATTAGGGTTGAGTTCGGGCTACATATTTGGAAAATTTTCAAAGAAGTGGCAGAGATCCATTCATTATGTTACGCTTTCATTTTTTTGTGAGTACATTTTTATTCAAAACATTTCCCTTTCTTTCACCTAATACGTGATCATCCAACTTAATTTGTCTATTGTTTTCCTATAAATTCGATCTCTGATTGTTTCTTTTCTTCTTCCAAGTTACCTCTGCTATCATATATATGGTCCATGAGAGCCCCATCCTAGCCCAACAGGGTGGACACATTTTATGTTATCATTTAAGTATCATGTATATTATGTGGTTCTGTTTTTGCACACATTTTATTTGATCTTGAATAATCAACTTGTAAAATTCTTTTAAGAATTTTCACAAAGAGCTATTTCTGGAGCTCATAAATTTTGTGTTTTTGACTTTCATTAAAGCATGAGATCTCGAGTATGTGCCTCCTTTACAACTTTATGAAATTAATTGTTTGAAATTATTCAAATCCCTATGTTTTGGACCTTCACTTTACTTTTTGTCTTATGTGTATTGCTTGAAATTGTTTCCCTCTTACTTTATGAATGGACTCGATGATATTAATGAATTTATTCTATATATTTTAAATTAAATCATTATTGTGCGTTTGGTTTACCACCTAGTTCACTCTCAGGCGTTGATGTTATGGATGGATAAATCTGTTGCTTCTTGAATAAAATAATTTATAATCCAAGTGAGAAAGAGGAATACCACCTATATAAAAACATAGGGGATATTTTTGTCCCATGAGGTTGATTCCCATTTACTTTAACAAGTCTCGGTGAAAAATATTTTTGGCGACTCCACTAGGGACTCAATCATCTGGTTTTGTAGAACAAAAATATTTTTATCTTTTCATTAATGAAATGTCCAAATCTAATGCAACCTCACCTTCCCATTGGATTGAAAGAACAAATAAGAATTTTGAACCAGTTATATAATTTGGTCCTAAAGAAAATAACGAGTTGAGAAGAGCTTAAACAATCTTAGCAATCTTTGTCTCAACACGAACTTCCATTTTGTGAAAATCTAGAAAGGTGACTCCGGTAAAAATATTCTTAATTTGGCCACTTTGAAATTTTTTGAGGGTCTTGTAACAATAAGCAGAAGAAAGATTATTGGACAAATAGAAGAAGTTGGTAGTTCCATGATTCAAAATTCGACCTACTCACCACCGCTCTCAAATACATCTCCATCACGTATCCCTCCTCAAGAAAGAATGGGTGATCGTGGATAAAGAGAAGCTGAAAGGCACAATGAAAAAAAAAGAAACGATGATAGACAAAGAAATCCAAGGCGAAGGCCAATGATAGGTCCATTAGCTCTATAAGGAGAACAACACCAACTGCCCAATATCCCACCAGGAGTATTGCTAGTATTTAGTGGTGATGGGACTATGAATCCTCAAAAGCACTTGGACCAATTCCCGACGATCCATGATATCTATCTAATTGAGAATGATGATGTTATGGTTAGAGATTTTCTACAAACACTAATTGGTCGTGCATATGATTGGTATCTCTTTTCCTTTTGGTTCTATTTCCTCTTTTGATGACATTGAAGAATCATTTATGACTAGATATGTCCAGCTTGTTGCATATCATACTCTACTAACACAGTTTACTCAAATCCATTTAGAAAACAATGAGAAGATTAGAGATTTCAATCTTTGTTTCTTCATAAATTTGCAACAAATCCCATAACACCAATGTCCTAATGACTTTGTGATATTTGGATGCTAGAAGAATGCCATGCCAACAAATATTAAGTATGCAATCAAGTCAACAAAAATTACAACTTTGCATGAAGTAATGAGAAAATCTTATGAGATGGAAGATGATATGTTATAAAGTAACGCTAATCCAAACATTATATTGGGATGAGTACAAAGGAAAATGTACTCTATTTATGTAACACACCAAGGTCCTTATTCCTCGTCAATGACCATAGAGGATCGTGGAATAGGAAGGGGAATTTTTGAAGGAAAACCTCCTAATGTAAGAAATGTTCTTGTCAATGAAGATATTTCACCAAAAAGACAAGATTTAGAAATAGCTGAGTTGAATAGAACCATCAGGAAAATATAGAATGAGATAATTTTCCCAAAGAGGAACAATGGCTTAAGGCCAAGGAAACAAACTCAGAACGATGGAGCATCCTATGATTTTAGAAACACATTGGAATGAAATCAAAGAGATGATGAACCTAGACCCAGAGGACCTTGAGTTCCTAACCAAAATAATATCATAATGGATGCACGTGATGAAGATCATAATCTATTTCGTGAAGACGAAGAATTGACACAATCACAAATTGTTGGTGAAGATTCATTCTCTTATCCCCTAGAATTTTTGGACATCGACAGTAATATATCACCACATGTAGAAGGATATTTTTTTAAAGAAGGAGAATATCATGCCATCAAGCAACACAATCAAGAAAATTTGGTTCAAACTAGAGCACAACAAAAGGAAATAAATCATAATCAACCTATCAAAATCATCCTAAAGTTTCTCCCATGTCAACAATTCAAGTGGAAGGTTCTTCTCACATGACTTATAATATTGTTGATGAATTAAAAAAATTGCAAATCTTTCCATTTTAAGAAGTAGTGACAATGCCTTAACAAATATACAATTTTCTCAAAGTATTAGAAAAGGAGAATCCATAGAACCCAAGGGTATAGGAAATTGTCCTAAATATTAAGCAACAATGCAATGCTCCATTTACAAGAACACAAGGTAAAATTCCTCATTTCTTTATATATTTGGAAACACCCGAGTTGATATTACGTAATTGTATGGTTGATAGTGGTGCCACAAACACTATCGTGTTGCTTTCTATAATGGAATGAATGGGATTGGAATGTACTAAATACTATGAGGTGGAAAAAGTGTCTGATAATGTCTTATAAATAGGTTTTTAGGATGTGAGTTAAAATGTATGATAGGGTAAAGTCATGCCTTGGTCTCATAAAGACCATGGAATTGTTTCTCTTAGGTTATGAGTCAATGGGTTTGTGATTGATAAATTTGTTTGGGTAAGGTCATAAAATAAAGTTTGAGTCATGAAACATATGGTTTTGATGCCAAATATATGGGTTGTCATCTCAGTAAGGAGTCATAATAAAATATCACGAGGTCAATTCAAATAATTTAGAGTCAGTCTTGTCATGGTCCAGAGAATTTCATGAGCTCAAATATATTGGAGGCACGTGAAATCATCAAGCAAATCATAACGTTGCACAAGTTGCTGCACAATGTCCTAATGTTGCACAATTGAGTATTAAAGTAACACGAGGTATGATGGGTATAAGTGGTGGTTCAATTTGGATTTAGAATTCAAATTCTTCATCCTCCATGCAAAGAAACCCCCAGATACCACTTTTCGTTTCTAAAAAAACCACAAATCTCCCATCCAAGCTTACTGCACATGGGCTACAGGGGACGCTTCTCACAGCGCTACGCATCTTCACCGATATTTCCTCCACACTCTCAAGCTGTTGTTTCAGATTCTTGGTTGAGGTTTGAAAGGAAAAACTTTCCTATGAACCAAAAAATTCAAGCTTTACTTTAAATTTCCCTTGCTACATCAAATTGATTTTTTCTAATTCACTGCGCATCTGCAAACACTACGCTTTACATTGAGAAAATCCTTCTTTTCATTTTCACAGGGAATTGATACATACCAACATCATGGAAACTCCAGAAGGTAGAAGAAGGAGCACAAAGGGTGTTGATATCATCAGATTTGAGCCTCAAGGTCTAAGGCTAGTGAATGTAGATCCAACAATTAGAGATTCTTTTGAACAAGTGGGCTGTATCAAGTTTTGTGAAAAGCTTCAGGGGTAGAGCATGCAGGTGGAAAAGGAGTTTTCATTGAGTTTTAATGGAATTGGGGATAAGGTGGGAAACATCCCGTTTCAGGTTTATGAAGACACCATCGATGCTGAAACATAGATCCTTGCTCATGGAGAACAATATTAGATCTAGTTTGCTATCATGAATTTTTGAAACCTGAATTTAGAAACACTGATTTTGGAGCCACCATACCGATAGAACTTCTACTAGATAATCATAGAAATTTGTTGAGGGTAATTCATAGGTTCTTTACATGTGAAGGGAGATTCACTAGGGTTTACCAATATCATATCATGCTCTTAAAGCATTTCACTGGTAGGAAACCCTTGAATATTCCCTATTACCTTTTCAAAAGCCTAGGTAAGATGGTTGACATAATATAAGTAAGGAAATATCAAGGAGAACCTAGCCTCTTCCATTTTTCTTTGATAAATCTCTTGGTATTAGAAGAACTTAGAAAGAGGAATCATGATTGGGAAGCTTTTGTAGCATCATCACATATATCAACTGATTCTTTAAACAACCCTCAAATCATGAGAGATACACCTTCATCAGTAGAAAAGACCACCACATTTTTTCATGAGAGGTATGCAAAGAAAAGGGCAAAGGAAATTGAGGAACTTGCATTAAGTCAACAAGCTGAAAAGACGGGGAAAAAACTCCAATTTTCCCCATAAGAGGTCACAACCCCTAGCAAACCAGTTACTAGGTCAACAACTAAAAGAATGCATGCCATGCACACATCACAAGCACTCGAGGAAGATCCAAAATCCTTCACAAAAAGAAACTTTCCTAGTGACAAAGACAACCTAATCATTGAGTTGCAAGAACAATTAAGGAAATCCCATTTTGTCATAGCATAGTTGCAACATGAAAATAGGGAAATGAAGAAAAAGGCTTTGGAACAGGCCTCTAAGAAAGATATCTTAGTAACAGGTGAAGCATAAGTCCCTGTAACTCCAACAAGATCTAAAACAAAGGGTAAAGGAAAGGCAATGGAGCAAAGTTCAGAAGTGAAATAAATACCTAAACCTATCATTCCTTTGACTAGATCCTCAGCCAGGAAGTTGAAAATTCAGGAAGAACCTCCAACAAAAAGTCAACCAACAGAAAAGAAGGGTGATGAGGGTCAACATACTTTCAAGAGATTATGGAAACAATTGAGAGAAGCACAAGATATGATAATCCAACAAAGGGAGGAGAATAGAAGAGCAACGATGACATGTAAAGAACTCCTTGATGATTGTGAGCTTGCAATAGATAGTGCCATATTCATGGTGAAAATAAATCTACAAAGACAATGCCATATTCATGGTGAAAAGACAGTGCCATAAATAACTGAAGAACATATATAAGCAAAATCTGATTTTGAGAAAGGAGAAAAAATCCCTCAAACAAAACTTGCAGCAGTTGGAGATAGATAATAGGGGGAAGGGAAAGATTGATTTGCTTGCTGAAGCAACAAAAATTTAATTCCCTAGAGCTAGATTCATCGATTTTGTCTCTTTTGACTATGCGCAACAAAAATCCCTAATCCTGATTATCAAAATCCCCTAAGTATTTGGATGTCATTCTTATGCATAGTGGTATTTTTTGATGGAGCATTATACATGATCATTTTGTTGCCCTGCTACACATTGGAGATTTTCGTTTTGATATGTAAATGACAAATTTACAGTTGCACATCAGGCACGCTGTGAAACTATAACAATCTAATTTGGAGCAGTTGTATGAAGTTCTTTATCAAGATTTTGAGTGGGAAATCTCAGAGTGATAATGAGACAAACATTGAGTGCATCAAATTAAAGAATTTGTCATCCAGGAAGTGAAGTGAGCTCTTTCATGGAAGTTTACATGTATCAAGGGTTTAAGGTTTGAGAGGAAAACATGATTTTTGAAGGAAATAAATGGTTCTTGGGCACCCTACCATGAATTTAATTTTGTTGTTATCATCAACGATCACCATCAATCAACCCAGGTCAGGAAAACCAAGCAAATTGCAAGAAAATAAGTTATTGTGCAACTGTTCTACATTTTTGTTGTAGGTTGTTATTGCGCAACAAACATGTTGTACAATGATGACAGAGTTTCCATAACACCTCCAGATCCATTGGAATGAGTCAGTAGGGTATGCAAGCTTTTCTACATCAAATGAAAGGGTCAAGAGCATTGTATTTAGGGACTCAAAGATTTTTTCAACCAAGTTTTTATGTGAATTTAATGAGTCAAGTTTGACTCCTTTTCCTTAGCTGCTTGTTCAGATTTTGTAGAAAAATATATTGTAACTGTTAGCATTATCATAGGATGACAATTGAATTTGAATTTTGGTAGCATAGGAAGAAATTTTTGTATATATTTTATGAAGCTATGAGAGCTGAAGGTTGGAAAGTGTGTAAGAGAAGGATTGTTCAATACATTTTGTAATTCTCTCTGATATTAATGAAATTTGCTGGATTAGAAGTCCTTGAAATTTGACTCCAGAGATACATGTGATTGTGCTGTTTTATGCATGTGATCTTACAAATTTTTCTTTTATTTTAAATACATATATGTAATATGGCTTATTCCTTTATGTTAATGTGACCTACATGTATTAGAGTTCATCTATACTAGATGGTTTGTTGTATGTAACTTCAATTGTTTTTATGTTGTAATCACCTTGGGATTCATCCTTGATAGATGGCCTAAGGGGTTATTTGTTTCCTCTGTAATATTCAATCTACAACAATATCTAATTGGCCTAAAGGAGTGCTTTCTATCTTGCCTCTGATTAGTCACCTTTCAATTCACCAAGTATCCAGTAAGCCTTCATTGATTTCTAAACTTTTAGTGAATTCATTTCCCAATGGACTTTTTGTCCACATTGCCACCAAATCTATGAATTCAATAATACCTTAGAGATCTAGCCTTTGAATGAAATTCCAAATCAATCCTTTCAGTGATTGATTTGAAGAGAGAGAGCCCCCTCTGGGTTGGAAGGGCTAGCTTCTAGCCTCAAGTTGGTTTGTGGTTACCTTTGTGATTTGATTTTCTCAGCCAAACACAATTTACAGAGTGATAACGATATTTATGCAATAGATTTCAAAAAGGTCCCTACTTATGGAGAAATCAAATATTTTTGTGCATGGATAAGCTCCGCACTGCATATTAAAATTGTTTTCACCATAGTTGTGGTAGACATATCTGTAGCATATGGTGTCATATTGGGATGGGAGTGGTGTTTTCTGCTTGGTGGATATATAATGAATGATGGAAGTTGCATGATGTTTCCTGAAAAAATATGTGTTTTTACCAAGATACCTCATGAACAAAAGAAACATGTTTCTTTTGAGAAGAAAGAAATCGAAGCAATTCAGAATTTCATTGATTATGGACTAGGGAACTATGCAATTTTAAATAAAGATGATATACAAATTCTTAAGCAAAATAATAATGACTCAACATTCAAGGGATTTTGGAAGATGTCTTTTGATGGTGCCTGCTCCAAGTTTGGAGCCGGAGTTGGTGTTATTTTTAAAAGATTTGCTTCTGAAATTTTTCCTTATGCTTTCGGATTCCAATTAAAAAGCACTAATGATGAAGCTGAATATTAAACATTGATCCATGGATTAATTCTTGCTCAATAATTAAAAATTACAGATATTATAGTAATGGGCGATTTTGAGCTCGTTATAAATCATATCCATAAAAGTACAACATTGAGAAGGAAATATTGAAGGCTTATGCAAGGAGGGTATGGGACCTCATTCAAAAGTTTGATCCTTTTAATATAAAATTTATATCTAGAGAGAAGAATAAAAAAAAGTTGACTCATTGGTAGTTTCAACCTCCCTTTTCAATCCCAACTCCCTTTTGTTGATGATTCTTTAAAGATTAGGACAATTTTTCTCCCTTCAGTACCAGATAATGAATATTTTGGGGAAGTATTTAACACCGATGAATATATTGAAATTTTTCTTGCATCAACCGAAGACCATGATAAAAAACATAAAATTATACAACCACATCTTCAAGATAATACCAAAAATCCTTCATTACCAAAGGGCGATGTAATGTTGGAATCATTGTTTACTAGGGATGATCGACTATGAAAGTTTGAGCCAACTGAAGAACCTTTTCTCAGAAAGGTCCAAGGTACCCAAAAGATTAATATTGGTGACCCACAAAATCCTGCGCTTTTAAACATTGGGAGAACATGTACTGAAGAATAAATACATCAGTATGTCTAGATTTTCAAAGAATTTCAAGATGTAGTCGCATGGACTTATGATGATCTCAAGGAGTATGATAAAAATATCATTCAACATACCATACCATTGAAGTAAGGAGCTAAATCGTTTAGGAAAAATCCTAGAATAACCAATCTAAAACTAAATCCTTTGGTCAAGATTGAGCTTGAAAAAATGAAGAAAGTTGGTATCATTTTTTTGATCTGATGTTTTGAATGGATTTCTAATTTGGTTGTGGTTAGAAAGAAAAATGGAGAAATCTACCTTTGCGTCGACTTCATGGATCTCAATCGAGCATCATTGAAAGACAATTATCCACTGTCAAATATCGAGTTATTATTACAACATGTGATTGGATCTACCTTGATATCCATGTTGGACCATTTTTTAGGATATAATAAGATCCTAGTGGCAGAACACGATAGACACAAAACAACCATTATAACACCACGAGGAACATATACATATGTCAGAATGCCTTTTGAGTTGATGAATTCTAGTGCTACTTTCCAAAGGGCAATGGATAGTGCTTTCACTAATATGATTGGAAAGACAACGGCTAACTACCAAGATGATCTAATGGTGTATTCAAAACTGAGACAATCTCACTTGAAACATTTTAGAGAGGTTTTTCAATGATGCAGATTATATCATATGTATTTAAACCCCCCAAAATGTATCTTCTTAGTTTCAGAAGATAAATTATTGGGTCATATTGTAAGCAAAAAATGGATATATATAGATATAGAGTGTGTTAGCGCTCAAAATGTTCTCTTAAAATTTTTAAGCGCCTTCATCATTTCATGCTTGATTTGTCATTTCCTAGGTCTTTTGCTAATTGTCATAATCTTCAAATGCCTCATCAAGCCCTGACAAGATTTCATTTGATCACTTTTTACCCATGAACCCTATGGTCTCTGTCTCCTGACCTGCATTTCATAAAAAACACATAAACTGTTATTTAGCCTAAAATCCTAGTTTTCATGCCTCTTTATATTTTCAAATAAAAAACTATATTTTAATTTGTAAATTTTACCCAAAAGTGGTGTGTGCTCAAGTGTCAAATTCCAATCCTAATCCTAAGTCACACTACATATCGAGCTGTGCATATGCCAAATACCACATTCAACACACAAGCTCAACGCAAGCACCAAGCCCGATTCCTTTCCACCCGTCTCATCGAATATGCTATGATAGCATTGGCGTATATAAAGACAACAATCTCTTATTTCTCGAGACATATGAGATATGTTCCATGAGTCATTTTTTGAAATAAAATGAAAGATGCCAGGTGCCAAGTGATTGTGCAGGTGTCAAAGAACTAAATGTAGCCATAATATATACAATGATGTTCCCAAATTTCTCGCATGTTCCACCATTTTCAGGCATGGATGTGTAGAGGGGGTGCACTGCAGAATCTGCATAAGAGCTACATAATGGCGCTACCAAATCTCCTGAGAAGTGTAACAATGGCACTACCAAATCTCCTGAGCAGTGTAACAATGACGCTACCAAATCTCCTGAGCAGTGTAACAATTGGCGCTACTGAATTGCATGAAGCTACATAGGCATGCGCTACCGAAATTCACACAGAGAATGAATTACACAGGCTTTCGCGCTACCGAATTTTTAACAGAAGTTGAATTTCACACAGAGACACACATGCTCAGTGCTGCCCATTCTGCATACCTATTTTGGAAATTGCACTACAGAATTACAAAGAGTTTTGTGGAGGCGCTACAAAATCTTGCTACCTAGAGCGCTACCAAATGAAACTATCAACAGGTACCTGAAATCAAGGGGTTCGAGTGATCATCCTTGTGAGTGGTTGATGGTGTGGAGAATGGATGGGATGGTAGCTGGAAACATGATGACAGTTTACAAGCCTCTGCAGGACACTTGGCATGCAAGGAGATGCGCATCAAAGAAGATCAAGTTAGCTTAAAGTTGGTTGGATCAGTGGCCAACATTTTCCTTTTTTATAGCACAGTTGTTAGTTTAACTGTTAGATGAAATAACTATTTGGAGAATTTCATGGGAAGAAGGCTAGCTTGCACCTCCAACTGTTGCCTTCCCTTTTTGTTATAAATAGATAGTCCAAATTCTTTATTAAGGGAATGGTTGAGCTGGGCTCCTGAATTGTAATCTTTTTGACTAAGTAGACTGTGTTCTGGTTATGTATTGGACTTAAGAATTTTTTATTAAAGGAAGTCAACTTCTCTTCATTTTCTTGTTTCTCCTTACTTTGAATGCTCATTAATGGAGGATCCTTATGAGATGTTATAGCTATATTATAATGGATGTTTGATTATGATGCTACTGTAAATGTTTTCAGGGTCTTAAATTTTGGTTTCAAGAGGATCTTGTGACTGATCTTTTTCTTCACCTAGATGCTAGAATGCCTGATGCTTATAGCAGACTAGTTCATTATTCTCACCAAGTCTTCCCTCTACTCATACTTATCCTTAAACAACTGATTGAAATTAATTAAAACCTCATTTGCATGTGCATGCTAGCCCATATTTCTGAGTTAAAACATTATTATCTTGAGTCTTATCTATTTGACCACTTAAACACTCATTTACATTTACATATCATTTGATGGGTACTCAGCTTATCCTCTTGCAGTCAGAGGGTGATTCTCAATGGTAACATAAATGACATCGTTGTTGGGGACGAATTTGAGCAGATTGAAGAGATCCCTGGGAAGAATGACATAGATCCAACTCTTGATGGTAGACAAGAGAGGGATTTAGAAAATTGTTTGTAATCATCTACCTGGTGACTCCACAATCAAATACTCCACTGGGGAGGATCTTGTTGAAAGAAATATGACCATAGGAAAGGGGATGACCAGGTATCAGTTTATGAACCTTCTTCATGAGCTATTGTTACTTTTTATCAACTCATTTTTACTTTCCCCCTCACATATTAAAAGGATCATATTGTGTTTTGTATATTCAGATGATCATCAATCTTCTTTTATATATCCATCCTTGGAAGAAGAAGACCTGCCTTATGTCTGTGTTGTAGATGTTGATTTGGTACCTTCACCTCAGCCTATTCACAAGGATGAACTATGTATTGAAGTCCCTCTTGAAATCGATTAGCCTTGTAGCCTTGAGGAGGTTGGAACTGATTCACAACCTTTTCAAATATCATCACCTTTTGATGTTACTGTTGAACCTTGCCAACAACTTGTTAAACCTTATATTCATCCCAGTAGTTTTCAAACTAGAATCAAAGACAAGATTTTCAAACCTTTAAGGCTGCCATATTACCTTCATCCTTATCCTCTTGATTTCCTTGAGTATTTTCCCCGGTTCTCTGGAGAAGATCATGTTACAACTAAGAGGCATTTGGAGGCCTTTGAGAACTTTGTTGATCAGTTTGAGCTAGTTCATGATGATGTTACCATGAGGTTGTTCTCCAAATACTTGTTTGGAGATGTTGTTGTATGGTTTAAGAGTTTGAGAGATGATTCCATTGGCTCTTGGATCGAGTTGTCTAATTCCTTTTCAAAGCATTGGGGTGAGAACAAGTCTTTTGACCAATACCTTGCTGATTTTTATGCTTTGAGGAGAGGGGAGGAAGAATCTTTGTCCGTCTTTAACAGAAGGTTCCACAACATTTATCATGACATTCCCTTGGAGATTCGACCTACAAAGACTGTTTCCATGGTGTTCTATGTTATGGTTCAATATCCAGAACTTGTCCTTCTCCTGAGAGAAAGAAAGTATTCATCCTTAAGAAGATTATTTGAAGATGCTCAAGAAGTTGAGGAGAACATTTGTGCTTCCATGAGGATCCAAGAGCAAGTATATTTTGAAAATTTGCATGCACCAGAAGAACAACAAGAGGATTATGTTACAGGTATGAACTAACTGAGAGNGGGTGAATCAGTTAGTGTAGATTATCAACAATATCTCTTGTTTTTAACTTTAAATCATTAATCTTAGTAGCAGTGAGTCTTTACTATGAAGTTCATAGTTATAAACATAAAGCAGATAACATAAAGAATAGCAATCACACACAACATTCACTCACAAGTATGAGACACAGATTTTTCAGAGGAAACCCAACCAGGGAAAAAACCTCATCTTCTTAAGATGTTAAGAAAGCTCCAACTGCGTTACATATCATCTTTTATGAGCACCAAATCATAGAGGCTACAACCTATGATTTCCAGCACCAACTGGCTGAGAGCACCAACTCCCACAGAATCCCAGCACCCACTGGGTGGAAGCACCGACTTCCTTTTTCTTTCAGCACCAACTGAGTGAAGGCACCAACCTTCAGATTCTACAAGCACCCACTTGCAG
>ML779372.1:178332-202480 GCA_009831015.1 Picea engelmannii
CACTTGTGTTCCAGCATTTGTGTTTCAACATCTGCATTCCAGCATCTGTGTTCCAGCTTTTATGTTCCAGCATTTGTGTTCCAACACTTGTGTTCCATCACTTGTGTTCCAGCATTTGTGTTTCAGCATCTGCGTTTCAGCTTTTGTGTTCCAGCATTTGTGTTCCAGCACCTGTGTTCCAGCATTTGTGTTTCAGCATCTGTGTTTCAGCTTCTGTGTTCTAGCACTTGTGTTTCATCATCTGTGTTTCAGCATCTGTGTTCCAACATTTGTGTTTCAGCATCTGTGTTCCAGCTTTTGTTGTGCGTGCTCCATAACCAACCGATTGCCATCAATGACAACCGTGACCGTCTGCGTCATCTCTGCTATAGCCATATTTCCAACAGATTATCAGTATATTTTAGATTTGCAGAAAGATGATAGTGAGTATGAAGCAGATCTTGAACAACAACAAGAGTGTGAGTGTATGTTAGATTGGGGATCAGATTCTCTAGTGTTTGCAAATGTTCCTATGGACAGGTATGCATGGAAAGTTGATGATTAGTTTTCAAACCATTTTGATCATGAGGTAACTAATGATTTCCTAAGTAATTACATGTTTCTAGTTGATGATAATCAATATGATTTAAACCCTGTTTTATCATCATCTTGTGATCATGATTTTGAAGAGAGAGTTGTTGCTACTAATGATCAAGATTTGATCACAAGAGAACTAGAAAGTCATATGTTTGCAAGAAGAGAGGCATTCATGGATGAGGCATTCATCGATCAATATTTTTCTGATCTTGGTTTCAAGGATCCGGTTGCAGCCTTGATGGAGTCATATTTTTTAGATCACTTGAAAGTTTCACATTTTATTTACTTACCAACGCTTCTGGGTGAGTATTGTTTCCTGAAGGAGTTTTTATCATTGTTGTTACCTTTCAGACATCATCTATTGATCAATGGTATGGAAGAGAGCTTTTCAGTTTTGAATTTGTTTGAATGGTTGTTATGGAAGTCTGCCTTTACTTGACCAAGTTGTAGATTTGGTTAGAGTAGGATAGTATAGGAAACAAGCTCGTTTCTGAGCATTTCCTTTCTTTCATTTTACAATAGATGCAATAGTTAGTTTGCTTGAACAAGTGGCACGTTTTGAAAGTTTACAAAGAATTGTTGATTGTTGACTCCATAGCCCAATGGAAAGGCCACTAAAACTGCTAGGTTCTTGGAGCCTCACAGGGAGGCCTCCATCCCAGTTGGATCCAGATGTTAGCACTCAAAATGTGCTCTTAAAATTTTTAGGCACCTTCATCATTTCATGCTTGATTTGTCACTTCCTAGGTCTTTTTCTATTTGTCATAATCTTCAAATGCCTCATCAAGCCTTGACAAGATTTCATTTGATCACTTTTTACCCATGAATCCTATGGTCTCTGTCTGATGACCTGCATTTCAAAAAACACACAAAAACTGTTATTTAGCCTAAAATCCTAGATTTTGTGCCTCTTTATATTTTCAAATAAAAAACTATATTTTTATTTGTAAATTTTACCCAAAAGTGGTGTATTCTCAAGTGTCAACTTCTAATCCTAATCCTAAGTCACATTACATATCGAGCTATGCATATGCCAAAGACCAAATTCAACACATAAGCTCAATGCAAGAACCAAGCCTGATTCCTTTCCACCTATCTCATCGAATATGCTATGAGAGTTGTTGGACATATTGTCATTGATGCCAATAGTCCATGTCATTATGATGTGATGATTTGTTGTTATGATGAATTGTCATTGATGTCAACAGTATATCAATCAACAGAGAATTTCAAACAATATGCAAATATCAAAGCTCAGAAGGAAAAGCGTATTGAAAATATGCAAAGGATGAAAATGTCAAACACGTATGACAGTATGCCAAAGATTAAAGCTCAGGAGAGTTAGCGAATGAAGATCAAAGCACAGAAGGAAGAGAACATTGTAGAAATGTCGTTGGATCGATGGAATGACTGAGAATTTGATAGATGCACAAGAAAATGTGAGAAGTCTCAGCAGCCGTCCGATCAAGAAATTAACGGTGTTGATCGTCTCATATAATGGATGTCGGTCATATGAGTGACTGTGGGCTTGAAGACCGTTGGAGGATTGGTCAACGATAATATCATGTTGTGACCATCAGATCTGCAAGCCAGACCAACGGAAGGGATGAATTGCAGAGAATGAAACGACTCACTATTTCGAATCCCACAATTGGTCTAGATCGTCAGATCTCATAAGCTCAAATATTGACGACTGTGGTTGATATAACAAACGATCAGATTAAGTCGGATTGAGTTGTGACCGTCGAATGTGCAATATCCATATCAACGTCAGGGATAGATTGCGAACATTGAAAGGAGTATTAAACAACGTGCTACTTCCATTCTTGCAATTAGTTAGTACCGTCAGATCTTATAGCTTCGAAAATCGACGATTATGGTTGACTCAGTAACAATGCACAAACTTCAAATTGCGGAGTTTGGGTGACAAGTTAAATCACTCACAATTTATGGTTCCATAATCATCCTTGATCATGGATCTTCTTCGAGAGTCTTCATAACCATTGGATCATTTTAAAGTGGAAGGATAAGATAAGTGGGGCAAAAAGGGTTGATAATTCGAATACCCGAATACCCGACAACTGTTGGATCATTCTAAGTGGAAGGAAAAGATAAGTTAGAAGAAGAGTCGTTGGATTTAATCCAAGGCAAAGAAACATCATAGATAGATCAGGCCATCGATCTAAGATCATGATCGAAGAACAACAATTAGTTTAGGTTAAAATATGTGAGGAGGTTACACTTCGGGGAATCTCACTTTGGAAGAATTGACAACTTGAAAAGTCGAATTACCCGAAATCTGAAATAAATAAGGACCATCAAATATGGAGAATATACGATGACCGTTAGATCAGGGAGATCTATGTCAGCAGACCACGTCAGCAAGGACATGTGGTAGACCACGTTAGCATACCATGTCAGCAAGGACATGCGACAGACCATGCCAGCAAGGACACGTGACAAACCATGTTAGTAGACCATGTTGACAAGGACATGTGGCACAGTCAAATAATGGCAAGTGTCAAGATGAAATCGACATTTCAGGTACATATAAATCTTGAATCTGAGTGACACATGGCAGCTACTCGGCTCGTTCCATGTCATCAAGTGATGTAAGTAAGTTACGTCACTCCGAGAGTTTTACTTTGGGAGTTTTACCACCAGCACTTGCCCAAAGTCTCGAAGTCCTGAATGTCGAAGTCCCAAAGTGGACACGAGTCGTTTGATTTGAAGATCACTTTGGGAGCATTCTCGACTATTGATCTACTATAGTGTAAGGATAGTGTTAGTGGAAGTATTAACCGACAACAAGCAGTCTCTGCCGTTTTATGAATTACTCGACAGGTGATCACTCCGGAGGAAAATGGAACAGAGATTATCCGAACCTCCGAAGTCCTGAATGCCGAAGTCCCGAAGTGGACATGGGTCATTCGATCTGAAGAATACTTCAGGTGCATTCTCAACCATTGATCAAAATATAGTGGAAGGATAACGTAAGTAGAATAGATGAAGTGTCGAAGTAAATGGTGGCCATCCATCTCAATGCTTGATTAAGTCCTAGCCGTTGAATTAAGCAATGAAAGGATAAATGTAAGGATCAAATATGACCATTGATCTAGTTTCGTGATATAAACGCGAATCGTCCGATTTGTTCGAAAAAATCATATTTGAAAGGTTAAAAGTCCCGAAGTCCCGACTGTCGTCCATCTCATCGGAAGATTAAATCACAACCGTTGATTCTGATAAGCACTCAAGAACATGTTTAGCATAGTGTCTGGTCAGCGCCGTTGGTCATATGGAATAAGAGATATACGGGAAAAAGATAATGCGTCGCTTAAATTAATAAGCCTGTGGTCCTACGCCTATGATCATATGAACATAGTTTGAAGGAAGCGCCTCATCCAAACTTAATTTGACAGAGAGTTAACACTAGAACATTACAGAGAATCGATAAGAGATCAAATGTGATCTGTTGGTGAACCGATAACGCAACATAAACATGAGTGCGATCTAATGAGTCAATCCATGTCTGTGATCAACTCTTGAGGACAAATGAATCGATACATAGTCATGATTATAAGAGAGTTAAATCATGAAAACATGAATAAAGAATAAAAATGAAAATGATATTAATTAAAGTTTAAGATTATCATTTTAAATGAAAAGGTACAATGGTTCAAATATCAAAAGACACAATGATTCAAATTCACACCAGTTGGAAGACTATATACACAAAAAGAAATGGTGAGAAGAGCGTAGTTGAATTTGTTGAAGTATATATATTTATACATAATGGATTGAATGAAAGTTCATTCTATCAGGTTGGTGCCTATTTACAAGCTGGGTCTTGTATGAGGATTGGATTCCTCAAATCTTAGTTGGATCTAAGATCAACAAGCTAGGACTTGTTATGAGGATTGGATTCCTCATTTCTCAGTTGGATCTGAGAACTACAAGCTGGGTCTTGTAACAGAGAGTAGGGTCTCTCATAATTGTATGAAGATGATATTAAAAGATTGATATTATGTATTCATTCAAGTTATTTAATAAATAAAATACTTATTCTTTTATATATATTGATTGAGAAAATGAAATAAATATTTGTTGTTCAGTTAATTTGTGAAAAGTGGAAAATTGTCCAAAGTTTTGTGACACTGATTCACCCCCCCCTCTAAGTGTCAAGTACCCATTTCAACAATTGGTATCAGAGTGGGTTCCTTCAGCACAATTTAAACACTGAAGGTATATTCAGAAGAAATGGGTGGACAAATTGCTATCTCCACAAATGAAACTCCCTTATTTGATGGAACAAATTATTCATCATTGAGGGAAAATATGAAAAGATATCTGAAGTCAAGAGGATCTGGAGTTTTGGATTCAGTAGTAAGTAATCCCTGGCACTTAACTACTTCAAAGAGAAAATCCAAAACTGCAAAGGAAGCAATATGAAACAATTCAGTAGCCTTAAAATCAATTCATGATGGATTGTTAGACCAAGTCAAAGAAAATATGAAGAACTACAAATCTACTAAAGAATTATTGCTTCAACTAGAAAATTGTTATCAGAATGAAACACAAGAAGAAGATAAATCCTATCAAAGTGAGAAACAAGACTCAAATACAGAGGATTCCTGTTAGAATAAAGAGAAAAACTCAGAAGAAGAGAGTTCTTATCAAGATAATGAAGAAGATAAAGAAAAGGAAAATTGAAATTAGATTGAAGAACATAATGTAGAGAAAAAGATTTTTAATCAGAATGAAATACATGATTTGATGAAAATCTCAGTCAAAAGTGAGGAATACAACCTCATCAAGGAATTGAGCAATACCTCAACAATCACTAAAGAAAGATTACATAATCTTAAAACTGATGTTGCAGCTGCTATAGGAGAGATTTGGTTGGAACTAGGAAATGATATGCATATTAAAGTTCCTGTGGAGGCTCTTGACAGTCTTGAGTACACAACCCTGTGCACTTTAGAAGAGTTGGAGAAACTCCAACAAAAATATATGATGCTACTACAATATCTAGATCAATCTAACCATGAAGATCATGAACAAAAGTTTCAGCTAGAAAACAAAGAAGAAGAGATCAAAAGTTTGAAAACTGAAGTTATTAATCTAACATAAGAGATGGAATAATTAAAGAAACATGACAATAAAAGAAAAGAAGTACTAAAAGAATCCGAAAAATGTTATGTTAAAATTTATCCCATAGATGAAGTAGAAGAATAACTATCAAAGGCCAAACAAAAATTTGATTGGAGTCTCTATGCATACCACTATGACCATAATGATTCAGACTGTAGTTTTCTTCATGACTACACTAAAGAATTTATTGAAAACAGTCAAAAGAATATCATGGAAATAAAGGAAATACTCAAAGACAATGAAAAAATCATATCTGAGCAAAATGTTCAGTTAGAAGAAAAAGAAGAGGAGATTGAGAAATTGAAGAATGAAATCAGTCAAGAAAAAGAAGAAAAGAAGGAAGATGATGAACGTAGCAGAAACCTTGCAGATCTAAAAGAACCAAGAGAAAGCAATGTCAATCTAAAAATCCAACTTGAAGAAGCCAAAATAAGAGAGGAGGAAGTAAGGAACCAGTTGAACAAAAGGGAAGAATCATGTCATAAGATGGAAGAAAAAGTTGTGAATCTTAGAAAGAAGGTTGAGAAGTTAAACACTCAACTTGAGGAAATTAAAGAAAGTGAAGAATACCTAAAGATCCAGTTGACAAGGAAAGAAAATTATTACCACATGTTGGAATTGGAAATCATCAATTTCAAAAAGATAAATGAAAGTACTAATGCAGATCTAATGACTCAAATTGAAGAAGCTAAGAAAAAGGAAGAAGCCCAAAAGATTCAAATAACTAAAAAGGAAGAATCATGCCATATGTTTGAATTAGAAAACATCAACCTCAAAAGTATTCAGCTAGAATATGAGGAAGAAGTCAAAGTATTGAAAACTAAAGTTTTTGATTTAACAAGAGATTTGGAAGAATTGAAGACATATGACAAAACTATTAAATGCAAAGAAGTATTGGATGAGACGGAAGAAATAGTTATCAATATAAGGACTCATCTTCAACATGCTAAAAAGGTGGAAGAAGCCCTGAAAATTTGAATTGACTAAAAAGGAAGAATTCTTTCAAATATTAAAGTTAGAAATAGTCAATCTCAAACAGATGAATGAAAAGACAAATAAGATTGTAAAATTCCAGAGTAGCTCAACTATCCTAGATAAGATTTGGAAGAACCAAAGATCAATTGATGAAAAAACTGGAATTGGATACAATAAGAAAGAAGACAATGACAAATGGAGCACCATTTACAAACATTAGAAAGGATCATCCCTCTCAAAAGGAAATGGTGCAAGTACAAAGCAACTACAAGTCATGAACTTTGTTAAGGAAGACAATTATAGAAGTAAAAAGGAATAAGAAAATCAAATAACAGATCCTTCAAGACAAAACAAAATCAATAATGGAAACACCTTCAATGGGTATTGTTTCTCTTGTCATAGCTTTGGCCATAAAGCAACGAATTGCAAGAAACTAGATGAAGGATATACAAGAAAATCCAATGAATCAATTAGATGTTGGAGATGTAATTTTGTTGGCCACACAACAATTTTTTTTCATACAATGATATGTTACAACTGTAATAGGTTTGGGAAAAAATCCCAAAACTGCAAGAATACAAAAAGTCAATATTTGAACAAGTCATTCAAGTCAGTGAAAAAACCTAATAAAAGTTGGAAGAATAAAGGAGATGACAAATCTCCAAAAACACAATTAGAAAGAGAAGATCCAAAAAATAGAATATCTCATAGAAATATATGGAGAAGAAAATCTGAAGGAGACATCAAGACATATGTTATTACACATGAAAATGAATAAACTAATAATAAGAACATGATGGGTAAAGGTCCTAATGAAGAATGTGAAACTCAATGTGAGATAAATCAAACTCAATAAAAAGAAGTACCTATAGAAGAATATGGGACAATATCAAATTCTGATGAAGTCTTAATTTGTTAAGCCAAAGAAACAAAATACAAAAAGGGGGAAGTTTAAATTGGGTTCTACAAAATCAAAAGATTATGCCAAGAATTTTTAATTAACAGGAGAAGATACCTTTTCAGGAAGAGTTACCCTTTCAAAAACAAAGGGGGAGAGTAGTAAGAGGCAGAGAGAGCATATTGACAGGGGGAGTCATTCAATTATGGAATGCAAAGCATGAATGTAGGGAGGGTTAACCAAGCACATATTTTGGTCAACAAAATGCAGAAAGACATAGGTTGATCATAAGGGAAGCAACCCTTTTCCATTGATTTCAAAGGGGGAGAGTAAGTTCATAGAGAACTTCATAGAAAAAAGCATCATCTCAGGGGGAGTTTGTGTATGAAGTTAGTGTGTTTCCCTCAATGACAAAGGGGGCGATTGTTGGACATATTGTCATTGATATGTTGTCATTGATGTCAAAAGTCGATGTCATTATGATGTGATGATTTGTTGTTATGATGAATTGTCATTGATTTCAACAGTGTATTAGTTAGCAGAGAATGTCAAACAGTATGCAGAGATCAAATCTCAGAAGGAAAATCTCATTGAAAATATGCAAAGGATGAAAATGTCAAACAAGTATGACAATATGACAAAGATTAAAGATCAGGAGAGTTAGCGAATGAAGATCAAAGCTCAGAAAGAAGAGCACATTGTATAAATGTCGTCGAATCGATGGAACGACTGAGAAGTCTATCGATGCACAAGAAAATGTGAGAAGTCTCAACAACCGTCCGATCAAGAAATTGACAGTGTTGATCATCTCATATAACGGACGTCGATCATATGAGTGACCATGGGCTTGAGGACCGTTGGAGGATTGGTCAATGATAATATCATGTTGTGACCATCGGATCTGCAAGCCAAATTAATGGAAGGGATGAATTGCGAAGAATGAAAGGAGAATTAAACAACTCGCTAGTTCCAATCCCGCAATTGGTCTAGATCGTCAGATCTCATAAACTCAAATATCGACGACTATGGTTGATCTAACAAATGATCATATTAAGTTGGATTGAGTTGTGACCGTCGAATGCACAATCACCAGATCAATGACAGGGATAGATTGTGGAGATTGAAAGGAGTATTAAACAACGTGCTACTTCCAATCCCACAATTAGTCAGGACTGTCAAATCTTATATCTTTGAAAATCGACGATTGTGGTTGACTCACCAACAACGCACAAACTTCAAATTGTGGAGTTTGGGTGAAGAGTTAAATCACTCACAAGTTGTGGTTCCAGAATAATCCTTGATCGTGGATCCGCTTCGAGAGTCTTTATAACCGTTGGATCACTTTAAAGTGGAAGGATAGGATAAGCGGGGAAAAAAGGGTTGAGAATTCGAATACCCGAATACCCGACAACCATTGGATCATTCTAAGTGGAAGGACATGATAAGATAGAAGAAGAGCCGTTGGATTCAATCCAAGGTAAAGCAACATCGTAGATAGATCGAGCCATCGATCAAAGATCATGATCGACGAACAACATTTAGTTCAGGTTAAAATATGTGAGCAGGTTACACTTTGGGGAATATCACTTCAGAAGAATTGACAACTTGAAAAGTAGAATTACCTGAAGTCCTGAAATATGAAATGAATAAGGACCATCGGATCTGGAGAATATACGATGACCGTTAGATCAGGGAGATCTAATTCAACAGACCACGTCAACAAGGAAATGTGGCAGACCACTTTAGAAAACCATGTCAGCAAGGACATGTGGCATACCACATCAGTAGACCACGTCAGCAAGGACATGTGACAAACCATGTCAAAAGATCATGTCGGCAAGGACACGTGGCACAGTCAAATAATGACAAGTGTCAAGATGAAATCGACATTTCAGGTATGTATAAATCATGAATCTGAGTGACACATGGAAGCTACTCGGCTTGTGCCATGTCATCAAGTGACATAAGTAAGTTACGTCACTCTGGGAGTTTTACCACTAGCACTTGCCTAAAGTCTCGAAGTCCTGAATGCTGAAGTCCCGAAGTGGACACGAGTCGTCTGATCTAAAGATCACTTCGGGAGCATTCTCGATCGTTAATCTACTATAGTGGAAGGATAGTGTAAGTGGAAGTACTAACTGACAACAAGCGGTCTCCACCATTTTATTACTTACTCAACAGGTGATCACTCCGGAGGAAAATGGAGCATCGATTATCCGAACCTTCGAAGTCTTGAATGTCAAAGTCCCGAAGTGGACATGGGTCGTCTGATCTGAAGAATACTTCGGGTCCATTCTCAACCGTTGATCAAAATACAGTGGAATGATATCGTAAGTAGAATAGCCGAAGTGCCAGAGTAAATGGTGGCCATCCATCTCAATGCTTGATTAAGTCCTAGCCGTCGGATTAAGCAATGAAAGGATAAATGTAAGGATCGAATATGACCATTGATCTAGTTCTGTGATGTAAACGTGAATCGTCCGATCTATTCGAAGAAATCATATTTGAAAGGTTGAATGTCCCGAAGGGAGAAGTCTCTAAGTCCCGACTATCATCCATCTCATCGAGAGATTAAATCATGACCGTTGATTCTGATAAGCGCGCAAGCGCACATTTGGCATAGTGTCTAGTCACCGCTGTTGGTCATATGGAATAAGATATATATGAGAAAAAGATAATGCGTCGCTTAAATTAATAAGCCTGTGGTTCTACACCTATGATCATATGAACATGGTTTGAAAGAAGCGCCTCATCCAGACTTGATTTGACAGAGAGTTAACACCAAAACATTATAGAGAATCGATAAGAGATCAAATATGATCTGTTGGTGAAATGAGAACGCAACAAAAACATGAGTACGATATAATGAGTCGATCCATTCCTGTGATCAACTCATGAGGACAAACGAACTGATACACAATCATGATTAAAAGAGAGATAAATCATGAAAACATGAATAAAGAATAAAAAGGAAAAATATATTAATTAAAGTTTAAGATTATCATTTTAAATGAAAAGGTACAATGGTTCAAATATCAAAAGACACAATGATTCAAATTCACACCAATTGGAAGACTATATAAACAAAAAGGAATGGTGAGAAGGCGTAGTTGAATTTGTTGAAGTATATGTATTTATATATAATGGATTGAATGAAAGTTCATTCTATCAGGTTGGTGACTGTTTACAAGTTGGATCTTGTATGAGGATTGGATTCCTCACATCTTAGTTGGATCTGAGATCAACAAGCTGGGACTTGTTATGAGGATTGGATTCCTCATTTCTTAGTTGGATATGAGAACTACAAGCTGGGTCTTGTAACATAGAGTTGGGTCTCTCATAATTGTCTGAAGATGATATTCAAAGATTGATCTTATGTATTCATTCAAGTTATTTAATAAATAAAATATTTATTCTTTTATATATATTGATTGAGAAAATGAAATAAATATTTGTTGTTCAGTTAATTTGTGAAAAGTGGAAAATTGTCCAAAGTTTTGTGACACTGATTCACCCCCCCCTCTCAGTGTCAAGTACCCATTTCAACAAGAGCATTGGCGTATATAAAGACAACAATATCTTATTTCCCGAAACATATGGGATATGTTCCATGAGTCGTTTTTTGAAATAAAATGCAAGATGCCATGTGCCAAGTGATTGTGCAGGTGTCGAAGAACTAAATGTAGCCAAATTATGTACAATGATGTTCCCAAATTTCTCGCATGTTCCACCGTTTTCAGGCATGGATGTGCAGAGGGGGTGCACTGCGGAATCTGCAGAAGAGATACACAATGGTGCTACAAAATCTCCTGAGCAATGTAACAATGGTGCTACCAAATCTCCTGAGCAATGTAACGATTGGTGCTACCGAATTGCGCGCAGATACACATGCAAGCACTACCGAAATTCACACAGAGAATGAATTACACAGGCTTTGGCACTACCGAATTTTTAACAGAGGTTAAATTTCACACAAAGACACACATGCTTGACGCTACCCATTAAGCATAACTATTTTGGAGATTGCGCTAAGGAATTATAGAGATTTTTGTGGAGGTGCTACAAAATCTCATTACCTAGAGCGCTACCAAATGACACTACCAACAAGTACTTGAAATCAAGGGGGTCGAGTGATCATCCTTGTGAGTGGCTGATGATGTGGAGAATGGATGAGATGGTAGTTGACAGCATGATGACAGTTTACAAGCCTTTGCAGGACACTTGGAATGCAAGGAGATGTGCATCAAAGAAGATCAAGTCAGTTTAAAGTTGGTTGGATCAGTGTCCAACATTTTCCTTTTTATAGCACAGTTGTTAGTTTAACTATTAGATGAAATAACTATTTGGAGAATTTCATGGGAGGAAGGCCAGCTCACACCTCCAGTTGTTGCCTTCCATTTTTGTTATAAATAGATAGTCCAAATGCTTTAGTAAGGGAATGGTTGAGTTGGGCTCCCGAATTGTAAACTTTTTGACTAAGTAGACTGTGTTCTGGTTATGTATTGGACTTGAGAATTTTTAATTAATGGAAGTCAACTTCTCTTCATTTTCTTGTTTCTCCTTACTTTGAATGCTCATTAATGGAGGATCCTTATGAGATGTTATAGCTATATTATAATGGATGTTTGATTATGATGCTACTATAAATGTTTTCAGGGTCTTAAAGTTTGGTTTCAAGAGGATCTTGTGACTGATCTTTTTCTTCACCTAGCTGCTAGAATTCCTGATGCTTATAGCAGACTAGTTTATTCTTCTCACCAATTCTTCCCTCTACTCATATTTATCCTTAAACAAATGATTTAAATTAATTAAAACCTCATTTGCTTGTGCATGCTAGCCCATATTTTTGAGTTAAAACGTTATTATCTTGAGTCTTATCCATTTGACCACTTAAACACTCATTTACACTTACATATCATCTAATGGGTACTGTGATTATCCTCTTGCAGTCAGAGGGTGATTCTCAGTGCTAACAGAGTGAATCCAAGATTTGAATGAATTAAAGCCACCAATGACTCATAAGGCTATGCAATCCTTCTTCGGAAAAATAAAATTTGTTCGAAGATTTGTTCTAGATTATGCTTCAATCGTTAAGCCACTAAATAAGTTATTCGAGAAAGATCAATCTTTTGAATGGATTGAGAAATCACAAAAGGCTTTCTCAAATATAAAGTCAACAATTTCCACTGCTCCAGTTATGGTCAACCTTGATTTTTACAAAGACTTCATTTTATATTATTTTTCCTCATATGAAACTATTGCTGCTATATTGACTCAAATGAAGGATAAAAAGGAAGAACATCCTATTTCTTTCATGATTAAAGGTTTGCAATAATATGGATTGAAATATTCACCCATGAAAAAACAAGCATTTTCCCTGGTCAAAGTTGTCTCTTATTTCAGAACATATATCTTAAATTCACATGTAATTGCTTATGTACCATAATCACCTATCAAAATGATGTTATCTCAACAAATCAAAGAAGGAAGATGGGCCAATTGGTTGGCCAAACTACAAGAATATGACATAGATATAAAGCCACTTAAAGCTATAAAAGGTCGAGGGTTATGTAAGCTAATTGGTGGAATTGAAGCAATAAACATTGATCTATTTGTTATGAACACAAATATTTCTACCCAAGACCAAATGGTGGAAAAATATGAATGGTATAAGGATATCGTATTTGATCTAAAATCTAGACAATTTCCTATTGGGATGTATGCAAAAGAAAGGAGATATTTGAAAATGAAATCAAATCATTATGTGCTAATTTCCAGAGTTTTGTCTCGAAGAAATTTTGACGACATGATGTTGAGATGTCTCAGTCATTAAAAATCTATTGAAAATTTGAAGGAAATGCATGAGGGTATTTGTGATGGACATTTCGCTCCAATGGTAACTTCACACAATATCATTAGAGAAATTTTTTATTGGCCTACTTTATTTAGAAATGTACATGCTTTTGTAAGGAGATGTCTACCTTGCTAAAGATTTTCTGGTAAGATGAAAATAGATTCTATGCCTTTGAAAACCATTGCAATATATAGTCTTTTTACATAATGGGGATTAGATGTCACTGGCCCCACAAATAAAAAATATAGCAAATGACATTCTTATATATTGATGGTAATTGATTACTTTACAAAATGGCCTAAAGCTATAGCATTAAAGGTAGCCAGTTCAAGGAAACTTATCTAGTTTTTAAAAGAGAATATTCTCTCCAGGTATGGTGTTCTAGAGAAATACATTACTGATAATGGTTCCATATTCATTAGTTCCAAGTTCACAACCTTTTGCAGAAAATTTGTGTTTATTTTTGCCCCTTAACTTAGCACCCAAAAATTAATTCCAAATAAATCACTTATTGAATTAAATCACAACTAAGTAATCAACTAAACATGCAACAAAATCATAAATAAGGAAACCAAAATCTCACACACAAGACACAAATATTTTTGGGTAGAAACCCCTCGAAAAACCTTGGATGGAAAACCAATACTCAGGTGCTTTTATTATGGTCAAAGTAGGGCTCATGTAACAGGGATAATGACTCACTGAGAGAAATACAACTACAGAAAAACCTGGTAAAATTTTCTCTGTCATACGAACCATATCTGACATGCTTTTTGAGGTGTACACGCCTTCCCTTTGTCACGCCTGTGTATACATGCATGTCTCCACTGTCACCCATGTACATGTACAAAAATACTGTACGACAACTTTTGTACGACACTACACTTTCCTTTGGTTTCTTTAAGACGAAACCCACTTGCGTTTGCCTTTACTCTCTCTTCTTCTTGACCTATATGATCTCTAGATATAATTCCTTCTCCATCTATCCAAGATCTTGAATCATAGTCCTTCGTGATTCAAACCTCTCTGCATCAACACATGGAAGAAATCTCTTCACCCAATCAGTGAGATATCCTCACTCTTATGTAAGAAAAAGTTATTCTTTGCTTCTTTGTGTAAAAGTCCCACCTTGGTCTCTCACCAAAAGTATAACCTTGGTATCTCACCAAAAAGTATCTTCTCCTTTACCCTAGCCTTACTTTTATAACATTGAGTTATAACCTAACCCTAATCTCAAAATTGATTGACAACTAATATTACTTCTCACCTCACTTGAGATCAATTGCTATTATTTACATGCTACTTACTTTTAGCATTTTCGTTAAATAAAAATCAACTCACTAATAAAATAACTTTACTTTACTAATTACATTGACTTGAGAAAATTATCACACGTAGAAGGATTTCAACGACTTCCACATGATAGACACATGCCAATGTGGAAGTACCCATATGATGCTACATGCATCAACACTCCCTCTTAGCGAGGAAGGTAATTCTCCCACCTGGAGTTGGCTCTCTCTTCACTATCATATCCACTACCATGGCTACTCTTCAGTCCACCTGATTAGCTGCTCCCTATGACAAAAAATCTATCCCTGCCATATCACTCAAACATGTCTTTGAAAACTTCCCTCTGATCATGCTCCTAGAAGCCTCCTTCTCCTAAGCATCCTGCATGGTCATCTTTTACCATGAATCCTCCTTGAAAGACTTGGAAGGCTGCTCCTTCCCACTTGAATCTGAAATTTGACTCCCTATGATCATCTCAACCATCAGAGCTACCTATTCCTTGTTCTTTGTCACTATGATACTTTCCACTGCTCATATAGGTTGGCCCTTTAGCCTATACAAGTTTTTGTCTCTAGCTCCTAGAACAATTTTTGTGTTTGAGATAGATCCTATGGGCTTGATCAATGCCTTTCCATACTAGACCACTCCGTAAAATCCATTCTTCTCAATCATTGAGACTAAGAGCACACTCCTCTTGAGTTTTATCACACATAGAACATCCATCACTCTCACCACACCTCCTGACTCCATCCTGAATGGCACTGTTCGAGATCCCTTCACTACATGCTAGGTCCTCATACCAAGTTCCACATGCATCTATAAGTTAGACTCTGTGAATCTCTCGAACTACTTTTGTGCTCCTGCCCTATGACATGTGGCTCCACTATCTATCAACCATGCACTGACTGATATGGCGCCCAAGGAAGTCTGGGAAACAGGTAAGAACTTTGTTTGTTCAAAATTCTTAAAAAACTCGTCCATTTGAATCTTTGCCGACACAACTACCTCTGGTTGCATGTCATTTCCTCCCTTATTCCTATTCAAACATTGACCTGCATAATTCCCAAACTCGTGACATGCAAAACACTTGAATTTTCTCATGTTCTTCTTCTTATCATCTTGAGAGGAAGACTCTCCACTCAAAAAATTCTTGAAATTTACCTTATTTTCCCGACTGGCAAGAACAAGGTTCTCATCATTCTTCTGTCGACCTCCTTTCAGATCTTTAGCTCAAAGTTATTCCTAAATGAAGTCATACCACAAAATTGACCAATCAGGGAGCATTTCTCATGCCACGATTCCTTTGATGAAAGATTTGTACTCCTTCGTGAATTCTTTTAGCACCATAGTCACCAACTATGAATCAACCACTGTCTCCCCAAATGCATCTAGTTAATATCAAACCTCTCAGATATAGGGGAGATAACTTTCCACCGTATCTAATCCTGTCATATTTATTTCTTCGAGCTTCTCTCTCAACACCATTTTACGATTCTCATTCTTACTCTGAAATAAACCCTTCAGAGCCTCCCACATGTCCATGGTTGTTGTCTTTCCTAATAAATGAGGGATCATGTGATCCTTCACTCAATCTAGAATGATGCACCTGGCTTTCACATCCTTCTTATTATGGATGACCAATTTTTCCACATCTGTTGGAGGAATTATTTGAGTATTAAAAAATTCTCAGATCCTATTCTCCATCAATGCCAACATGATCATATCCTTCCAAGGACTATAGTTGAAAACCCCATCCAACCTGTCCTCAAATTCCAACCCAATTTCCATCTCCAAGATATGATCTGATAACCCTCTGTTGAAACTTCCCTTGTACTTTCATGTACAACCCTATACATTCCTGTCACCACTATAGCATGCATATGTACGTACCTTCCCTTACTAATGTCTGCATATGTACATGTTTGTGCTTACTTCTCCTTACATATACACCCCTGTATCCAAAGGGGACCACATATGTACACGTCTGTTACTTCTATGAACCATGTACAACTCCATAAACCTACAAACTCCTAGTTCTACCTCAGTACTGTTGTTTCCCTGAAATCTATCCTTTGATTTCCGCTTGTTGGTTATAGATTTGACAAGATCTCTTTATAGATATGATATATCTACCTTCAACTATTATGGATCTGAGATATGGCTTCCTCTCAAGGCATGTGCTATGATACCATGTTGATTTTTACCCCTTAACCCAACACCCTACAATTAATTCAAAATAAATCAATTATTGAGTTAAATCACAATTGAGTAATCAACTAAACATGCAACAAAAGCATAAGGAAACCAAAATATCGCACAAAAAACACAAATATTTTTGGGTAGAAACCCATGGAAAAATCCTGAAGGGAAAACCAGTACTCAAATGATTTTATTATGGTCAAATCAAGGCTCCCGTAACAAGGATAATGGCCCACTGAGAGAAATACAACTACAAACAAACCTAGCAAAGTCTGCTCTATCATACGACCCAGATCTAACACACTTTTTGAGGTGTACTTGCCTTACCTTTGTCACGCCTGTCTCCACTGTCACTTGCATACATTTATGAAAAATACTGTATGATAAATTTCATACAACGCTACACTTTCCTTTGGATTTTTTCAACTGAAACCCACCTACGACTACCTCTTCTCTCTCTTCTCCTTGACCTATATGATCTCTAGATAAAATTCCTTCTCCAACTATCCAAGATATTAAATCATATTCATTCGTGATCCAACCCTTTCTACATCAACACTTGGATGAAATTTCTTCACCCAATCAATGAGATATCCTCACCCTTGTGTAAAACAAAAGTCCTTATTTGCTTCTACACTCTCAACTGACTCCACACTAGCAAAAGTCCTTCTTTGCTTCTCTGTGTAAAAGTCCCACCTTGGTCTCTTGCCAAAATTCTGACCTTTGTATCTCACCAAAAAGTGTCTTCTCCTTTACTCTAGCCTTGCTTTTATAAGATTGAGTTATAACTTACCCTAATCTCCAAAGTGATTGACGGTTGAGACAATGTCTCACCTCACTTGAGATCAATGGTTATTATTTACATGCTACTTACTTTGATCATTTTCTTTAAATAAAACTCAAATCACTAATAAAATTACTTTACTTTAATAATTACATTAACTAAAGTGAAGTCTCACACTTAGAAGGATTTCGACAACTTCCACATGCTAGACACATGCCAATGTGGAAGCACCTATCCGATGCTACATGCATCAACATTTTGGTATAACAATGGGACAATCATCAAATTATTATGCATGGCGTAATGGATTGGCTGAATCAGGTAATAAATCTTTGATACAAATACTCAAAAAGACAGTTGTTGCAAACCAAAGATATTGGCATAAAAATCTTACTAATGCTTTGTGGGCAAGTAGGTTTACACCCAAAATCAGTACCAAACATTCTCTATTTTATCTAGTCTATGGAAAGGATGCTCAATTTCCAATACACTTGGAATTAAATGCATTGGCCATAGCCATTGGAATCAAATATGAAGAAATAACTACACCCATACAAACTCCTTTTAATCAATTGATGAAATTAGAGGAGAAAAGAGCATAGGACATGTTGAGTATATAGAGAATGCAAGAAGCAGTGAAGAAATGCTTTGATCAAAGTGGCACAATTAAAGACTTTCATAAAGGCCAATTTGTTTTACTATGGAACAAGGCTAAAGAGAATCCATCTCTCCACTCCAAGTTTGATGCTCTATGGATTGGTCCTTATTAGATAGAGAAAGTGTGTGGTTTCAATTCCTATTTTTCTTAAAGGCATGGATGGAAAACTTTTAAAATTGCCTATAAATGGGAAACATTTGAAACATTTCTTCTTTTAATCATCCTATTGGTCCTGAATGATCAATGTATCATAGACCTCTCTACACTTCCACTATTCATACTGATCAATTGTAAATAATCTTCGCCTTCATTAGTTTTGTTCAACTCCATGCCCAAAGGAAAGGGTATTTTGGGTTCTCAACAACCCACAGGAGGTCACTATCTCGTAGTTGGCGCCAAAATGTTGATCCATTTTCATGTCTCAAACTTTGTATTTTATCCTTAATTCATGTGGATGCAGAAGGAGCTCCCCTTTCCTCCCCAATTCATTATCTTCCACATTTCACATTTTCACATCAATTTATGAAACAATCATACCCTTCCTCAACACTTGGTTATTTTCTTATTTTCCTATTTGTGCTATGCGGAGAAATCTTGCATTGATTCTATTCTTCGCATCTCAGATTGAGTCTATTCTCCACACTTCGCATAAGGACCCCTGACTTAATTTTTATAGTATTCCACATTGGACCAATACTTAGTTTATTTTGAGTTGTGTCCTATGAGGAGAACTCATCACAAAATCATTTCTTTGCATCAACCTTTTTCACAACAACCCTTTTCTCTACGTAGCTCCCGCTTCCGCAAGACTTGCTGCTCTGTATTCTTTCTACATTAAATATCCCATACTTAACACTTTTCCCACTATGCAACCTTTCACAGTTTCCATTCTCGAGGTGATTTATGGTGCATTTATGATGTCCCAATCCATGAGATAAACATGGTTGTCATAAGTAAATGAGGCTTAACCGTCACGTTTTCCCATAGATCATCTTCTTACAAATGATAAATACTATTAATAATTCGCTTGCATTCTTGAATAAAGTGTACATATCGAAGGGATGTTTCATTAAGAACTATTAATGATCTTATCTTTCTATCAGTTAAAGTTCCATAATTTATATCTATAATCTTCACATATATAAAAATATATTAAAAAAAGGGGAAAATATGGCAATTAAAAAGAAGAAAGAGCCTTTCTGTGGAGATACTTTCAATTCCTTAGCCCACCAAGATAAATAATTTCATTGGTCTATGGATTATCAGTGGTATTCTAGTCTCACCTCAAAGAAAAAAATCGTCAAAATTTTTTGGACAACTAGTTTAGCTAAGGTGGGTTGCATGCCAGAGGTCTTTGATTTCAGAGAGGCCACATTGCTAACCAAAGAACAGTTGGAACCCGAGTTAAATATACTCAATATTTCACGGGGTAGTGATTTTGATAACCTCACTAAATTATTAGAAGAAGATATCGTGGTTGGTTAGCTTCATTGATGATAATGAAGACCATATGACCTCAATACAATAATCATGCTCCGAATGCAAAGTTATAGTGGATGAGTTATTTTCACTTCGAGTTAAACCAGACATAACGGTTTATCGTTAAAACATTATATTGAAAATTGGCTCAAAGATGCGTTGAATGCAATAACTAATCCTCCATAACTTCCAAGAAGCGGTTACACCAGTTAGGGTTGATTTCAAACTACATATATGGAGATTTTACAAATAACTGGCATTGATCCATCCATCACATTCCACTTTCATTTTTTTCATGAGTACTTTTTTATTTGAAGCATTTTCCTTTCTTTCATGTCAACCTGTGATCATCCAACTTTATTTGTCTATTTATTTCCTGTAAAGATGATCCCTGATTGTTTCCTTTCTTCTTCCAAGTTGCCTCTGCTATCATATATATGGTCCACATGAGCCCCATCCTAGTCCAACATGATGGATGCATTTTATGTTATCATTTAAGTATCACGACTATTATGTAGTCTTGTTTTTGCATACATTTTATTTGATATTGAATAATCAAATTGTAATAATCTTTTAAGCATTTTCATAGAGAGCTATTTACGAAGCTTATAAATTTTTTGGTTTTTTATTTTCATTAAAGCATGAGATCTCGAGTATGTGCCTCCTTTACATATTTATGAAATTAATTGTTTGAAATCATTTAAAGCCCTCTGATTTGGACCTTCACTTTACTTTCTATCTTATGTGTCTTGCTTTCAATTATTTCCCTCTTACCTTTATGAATGGACCTAATGGAATGGATGAAGTTATTCTATATATTTTAATTTAAATCATTATTTGTGTTTGGTTTTCCATCTTATCCACTCTTAGGTGTTGATGTTATGAATGGATAAATCTATTGCTTCTTAAATAAAAGATTTTATAATATAAGTGAAAAAGAGGAGCACCACCTCTATAAAAACGTACGAGATATTTTTATCCCATGAGGTTGATTCCCCTTTACTTTAACAAGTGTTGGTGAACAACAAGAGGCAACACAACCATGGCTAATGTTGTATGAAGACAAAATAAGGAAATGGGATAGTGACATGAAAACATTGAGATTGTAAGTTTTAAACCTATGAAGTACATCAATGCATATAGATTCTTAAGAAAAACATAAAATAATCAATGGCTCATACACAGAGTACACAAAGATTTTATACCGGAAACCCTCAATCGGGAAAACCTTTCTTATATTCATTATATCGAATTTCAAAATTCACCATACAATATATACAATGTTTTTAGGTATTCCGTAGATACCAAAACCCTAATCCCTTAATTCAGGATTAATTTAGAAAACCACTAAAAATAGCAAAAACTGCCCAATTTTTTTTTCGAGGATCTGCCCCGAATGCTGCGCGTAACCAGGGGGGGCATACTTGCCCCCCCCCTAGGACCCCCCTAGGAAAGCACCCGATGCATACGACACAAAGACCACTACTAGAGGGATCGTCAAACACAGTTTTCAAATCTGACGCGTCCACACACACACATGCAAAGAATATAACACATACACAACAGAGATGGTTGAATGATAGAAGCATGCCTTATCCTGATCATCTAAAATAAAATATGCCAAAAATATGTCCCAACAGTTGGGTGGCTAACCAGATTAATAAAAATATGATGTGTCTGGTCATTACCCACGTGGAGAAGCGTTGGATGCACTAAACATAGGGATAAAGTGCAATAACTCAGTAATAACCTCTATGAGTACCATGTTCAATTTATAATATTACACATTTGAATTGGAACATGTATTATGTTTTTATTAATGCTTGGGTTATTAAACATATGACATCGTCCTTTGTTCGCATTTTTATAGGTGCATTTGTTCCCATCTATGTGGGCATATGTGCATCATTTTCACACTAAGGATGTCAATGATGGACACATCACACAAGATTGTGGAGTATAGGTCGAGATCGACTAATCTAGTCATGCTAGCCACCGTGATCAAAACCTAATAGAGGGGAAGTTATGTTACATTGGAAAGATACAAGAGATCATGCAAGTGTACTTCTCATTTTTTCAATGTGTTATTTTTAGTTGCAAGTGGTGGGATACCTTCGACTGGAGAAGTGTAAAGGAAGATCGTGATAGTGGGATAATATGTATTAAATCTAAAAAAATGTGGGTTGAAACTAAGGAGCCTTGTGTTTTCCCAAAACACTGCAACCAAGTGCTTTTCTACCCAAATGTGTTGTCTGACGATTGGTGGTTCGTATTAAGACATGATTCGAGATCAAAACATCATTCTAAGAACACCAATGTTATAATGCCAAGTGAGGAAGATAATCAAGATGATGGAAACAAAGAGTGATTTGTAAATGTTTTGTTTCAACATTTATATTGTCAATGTGTCATTTTATTATGAGTATCTATAATTGGCCAATTATGTTTTTTTTTTTTTTTCATTTTATAATATTGGATATGGAAAGTTTACAACCATTTACAATCATCATATTGAAAATATATTAAATAGTACAAACATAAAATGTGGTTTTGATATTTTTTTCTTGTCATATTTATTGTTTATTATAACAAATTTATGTTGTATTATATTGACATATCTTTATGTTTGAATTACTAAACAATAATTAAGATATCACAAAGTTGACGAAGTATTCATATAATACAACAACAAAGATATATTTAAAGTATATTTTATTTGAAAAATGATGATATTAAAAAATCAAACCTTAATATATACTTACTTTGATGGAACTTCTAAGAAAAATTCCAACAAAATAACTTCTTGCAACAACTATGAATTGTGGAATCACACTTGTGGTGTTGGCATTACCAACATGAATGACATTCCCAACCTTAACTAGTGCAACTATCACAACCTTCACCTATTCCACTCCATCCTTTAGTTTTCTAAACATATAAACTTATATTAATCATTCTTTTTACATTCTCTTTGAAATAAATGTTAATATAAAAATACATGGAAATTCTAAAAGAGTCTTTTCTAGATCCTAGTCACAATTAAGGAAATTTGTATTATGTATCAGGTTTTCATTGATAAAGTATCAATCCAACTTTTTCTGGAGCCTAGTCACAATCAAAGAAATTTTTATTATGTATTATGTTTTCATTGATACAATAACAATCCAACTTTTACTAGCCAAGTTGTTTTTTTTAACATAAATGGTTGGGAGTTTGTATATTAAAAAAAGAGCAACAAAAATCCAAAAATTACATATGGCAGAGTGAAAAATCCTCTGTCGCTTCCATGAGAGTTTGGCTGTCTATGGAAATCTAAAGAAATTGTATCAACCAGTCCATAAGAACTACAATTCTGCCATGTAAAAAAGACAACATACAAGCTCAAAAGCAACAAAATTTTACAATTCATTAGAAACCTGACTAATGATTTAGAGAAAGATCTGGGTCTTCCTTTTGTTCCACTTGTGGCACTACTAGGTTCACCTTTGCATGGTGAAAGTATGCATGTATTGATGTTGAAGGGGCCGAGTGGTGGTCATTGCTGGCTGTTGAGTGAAAGGTGGACAGGAGCTGAGACTCACTAGAGCCGATAAAATTCTCTAGTTGTTGTGGGTTTTCCAATTGTTGGATAACGACCCTGAGTTGGATCATGTTCTTGTTAATTCCACTTAAGGCTATTTCCAATTCTTGGTTATGCCATGTTTCCTGTTGATGCAACTGAGTTTGAAGGCTTGCCATTTCCTCTCGGATCCCTTGGTTTTCTCTCTGAAATTCGTGGTGATGAGCATTTGTGCGCTCCTCTGCTCTTCTGACATTTGTGCCTAATGTGCATAACTGTTCTCAGAGCTCCTCCGAAACACAAGTCAGACAAGATAAGGGTGATCTTGACCTTCGCCACATATTGACGCAGAGACTCAGGAGCAAACATGCGTTGAAGAAATGATGAACGCAGACAGAGTAATCAGGGAGAGAATACCAACCGGATTGATAGTTGAGCATCCTAAAGAGCCAAGTGATGATGCTGGATAATAGATGAAGCAAACATGATTGTGAAGCGACATTCCCTTGATGGAAAAGGGTGCCAGGATCACCCATGAGATGGAATGAATTCGCGTAGGGTGGAGAACTGGAGGTGACGCCATAAGAATACGATCGATTGTCAAGAAGGTTGAGTGAAGATCCGTGGGTTTAAAAGTGAGTACATGCAGATGAGGGGAGGACACTGGGAGAAGGGAGGGAGGCACGTATGCTGGGGAGGGGAATCGTGTGCCAAGGAGGAGG
>ML779372.1:202553-286524 GCA_009831015.1 Picea engelmannii
GGGGGGGGGGGAGGTTTAAGGGAGACAAATAGGACAAAAGGAAAAAATCCTGAGTTGTGAGAGGGAGACGGGTCGCACTAGCAAGGTTAAGGTAGCCAATCATAAAATACGGTTTGTTTATCGATGAGGTGGCTCTGTTCTAAGGATTTCAAAGCTTTAGCTAGACGATCTTCTTCAGTGTTTTGAGAGAAGAGGATATGAAAAAAGCGTAATATGATGAAGAGTTGTTTCAAGGTGTTTATTCATGAGCAGAGGCCGCTGGGAGATTGAGATGCAGAGGGGCCCAGAAGATCCTTTATGACTATTTCAGATTCCCCTAGCACCACGAGAGATCGAATGCTTCATGTGTGAGCTATTTTTAAACCCATGTACACTGCTAGAGTTTCTGCTCTATTGTTGATATTTTTCCCCAAACCTTAGGAAAATTCAACTACGTTTTGTCCGTCGGAATCATAGATGACTCCCCCTACACCTGCCATCCCTTACTAGCCAAGTTGTTATCATGGAAAACAAAGATGCATATCCTAAAAAAAACAAGGAAACCATCATATAACTCATGGACAATTAATACACTTACAAAAATAAGAAGTTTTAAGTGATAACAAAATAACCAAAACATTATTGTGCATGCTAATGCAACAATAAAATCCTTTTGTTTATTGTGAAAATATTGATGCATGTACACCCGTGTTAGATAATTCATTAGATCAAAGATAGGGACTGAGTCCTATAATGTCTACATAGGGACTTTTGTTTATTTTATTTATTGAGTTTTATTAATATTTTTTATATTTTTAAATATTAATATAAAATCAATTTAATTTAATATTCTTGTAAACTTAACAAATTAATTATTTTATTCACTAACCAATTCTAATACTTACATTTTCTTGTGAGAAGATTAGTAAACAAATTGTGTGTATTAAAATTCATTATTATTATTTTCATATTTAACAATTCAAATTTAATTAATTATAATTTTTAAATATAACTATTATAAATTTAATTATGAACAATTATTATAATGTTATCGTTAAAATAAATGAAAAAATAACATTTCATAAGAATAATTATTCATTAACCAAATCCAATATTTGCATACATTTTAATACAAAATCAATGAAATACAATACTTCACATACCTTTTTAATAGAAGATTCAACTAATACTTATATCATTTTACATAGTTTTTTAATATAAGATTCATAAAGTTGGTAGCATAATTAAAAATTGTAAAAACATTTCATGAAAAGTGTATAGATAAAAAATTATTATTAAATATTCTTTATATTTAATAATTTAAATTTAATTAAATAAATTAAATATATTATAATAGTTGAATAATGATGATGATGATTAACGTCCACTGAGACCGAATTTGTTTGTTGGACCTTAAGAGGGTAAGGGATTACGTGCAATTTTTTAGAATTTTGTTTATGTGCTTGAAAAATCATTAAGAGAAGCTTTCCAAGATCACCATAGTTTTGTTGAGTTAAAAGGTTGGGAAGGTTGGTAGTGTGACAAATATTTTGAAATTGAGATCTAATCTGGGTATAGGCTGGACACTCTAAGAGAAAGTGATTTTCATCTTCAACCTTCTTAGTGTCACAAATGTGACACACTCTTTCATCCCATGACATTTTAGGAATAGACCAACGCCCAGTTTCACTATGGAGCTCATGAGAATTTGTTCTTATCTTAGCAATGCTTATTTTTTTCTTTACACTTGTCAAAACAGAGAGATAATTTTGATCTTCTAGATTATGGTTGATTACATCCTTATAATACCTTAATTTTATTTTTTTCTCTAATTCTTTATCAAACCACATTTTCTCCTTAAACTTTGATTTAAGGATATTTTTAATAGTATCCTTATTCTGCAAAATGGTCTCTTCCATGATTCCCCACCGGCTTAGCGAAGATTGGGCATTTTCCATGATTCCCCACTGGCTTAGTGAAGACTGGGCATCTTAATGCCCAGTCTTTGGAAAAATAAAATATAATAATTGTGATTTTAGTAAACAATTATATTATAGCTGTGTCTTGTAATCTTTGAATCATAAAAATAAATAAAAAACATTATTTACATCATCATTATTATTAATGAATAATTATATACCGTGATCCAAATGTTATGAACACAATATATATAGAAATAGATATAATAAATAATAATTAAACATAATAATTGAACACATCATAAATAAAAAGTCATGTCGTATCTAAAGGATGTGTCTATTCATGAAAGAGAACCCATGTAAGGATATATAAATGAGCCCTCATTCTCATTGTAATCATCTCATAACTTATTTATTATTCATATTATTACTATCCTATAAGGATTTCTGTGTACTATCCTATTTATATTGGATATTCTTTGTGTGAGAGAACTTAGTTCATCTCATTTGGTATCAGAGCCCCTTCTTGGGCATTCCGTTGATTACCGGCTGTTGGCCAACAATTTTTTTTCCAGAGTTTCTCTGAAATCAAGGTCTTTGACCAACTCAAGCCTTTGGCCATATAAAAATTCATAATTTAATTGAATATATTCCACTGTAAATTCAAAATAAGAACGCAACGAGTTTATGAATAAAAGAAAAAAATAAATAAAATCAAAGTGTTTCAATATAAAAGTTACATAAGAAAATTATAAAGTCAAACTATTAAATACAAAGGTGAAATCCTACCCATGAGGGTAATACTTAGTTGACCAACAATTACCAAGAAGTTAAGAGGAGTAGAAGGTGAATCTCCATAACTTTACAAGAAGTAAAAGTGAAGTATAAAAGTTAAAGAAGTCAAAAAGAGAATCCCAAACAAAACCTCATGTCAAAGGTCACTATCATTAATTAAAAAAAAGTTACTAAGCTTATTAAAAGGGCCAGGAAAAGAGATAATATTAATATCTTATTTTAAAAGAAAAAATACTATTATTAAGAGAAAGTATATTTTAGTGGGGTTGTTTTAAAAGAAAAAAAATCTTTCATAAAAGTTATCACAAAGTGTAAAAATGTTACTTATTATTGAGTAATTGAAGTTAGATAAGAATATTTGAATTTTTAAAATAAAAGAAAAAAAGTAAAAAGAGTATTTAGAGCTTTTAAAAAAAATAAATTTTTAATATATATATATATATATATATATATATATATATATATATATATATATATATATATATTATTAAAAAAACAAGGTATAACAAAAAAATAAGAGAGAAACAATTAAAATAAATTAATGGTTAAAACTACACTATTAAATTACTTAATATAAAAATACTTTTATAAAGTATATAAAAAAAAGTTACTTAAAGTGGATCTAAAGTATTTTCATAAAGTATAAAAAAACATAAAAAAAGGTGTAAAGGAAATATATATATATATATATATATATGTGGAGAGAGGAAAGTGAAGATAAAAAAATAAGAAAGGTGAAGAAAAGTAATATATATTATTATTATATTTCATGGTTCAAACATATAATTATATATATGGAGTTTCATGGTGAAAAACAAGGAAGATTCCCTCATACTTATAAAAAATATGTGGATCCCTTATTAGAAGTTAATGAGATTATTCAAGGAAAGAATATCAACGTTGTTATTTTCCTGAATGCTAGGAAAAATCACACTAATGTTGACCTAGCGAACCAATTAATGGTTTTAGAACCAAATATAATTGAAAATGATACGTGTCTTTCCGATGAGAAATATGAAATTAAGAACCTACAACTATCTATTGGTGATTACAAATTCATAGGTCAATTCAATGTGGTATCAATGTATCAAGACAATGTTGATATAATTCTAGGGTCAACTTGGGTAGATATATTGGGTACTTTTATTTTCAACACAAGGAGAAAGTTTTTGACATTTTCTTATAAGAAGAAGAAAATCACATTACATGACATTACAATGAAGTCGATTTCAGAAGCTCCATCATCAGAAGACCTAAAGGACACATCAGAGGTGATCCTTCAAGATAACCAGAAGTCAATACAAAAGTTGCAAGATGGATAGAAAGAATGTGACGAGATCATCATTGAAAAAGACGAAGAGATTTCCTGCCTAAGAAATCATAATCAGAAACTACTTGCAAAAATCATGAAGTCCAAGGAGAAGAAGCAGTGTTTTCAAAAGTTGGAACAAGAAAATCAAGGTCTCAAAGAGAAATTAACCAAATAAAAGGAAGAAAGCTCCCACCTAAGGAACCTTAATCAAAATTTACTAGAACAAATTAAAATCTTAAAGGATGAAAGAAAGTAGAATCTAGAATAAAAAAATAAAGATGACAAGTCATAAGATAAAAAATAACGTTTACGATTAAAACAACATAATCAAGATTTACTAACACAAATTAAAAGACTTAAGCATAATAAGAAGTCTTTACAAGAAGAGATAGATCACAAAAGACCAATAGTCGATAAAGAGACAATGACTGAACCTATGGAGCTAGAGAAGTCTTTAGATGTAAAAATCCCAAATCTAGATAAATGAATTAATACAGATCTAGTCAACCTTACAACACATGTAAAGAGGTATTCAAATGTCGAAGTAGAAAAAATCCAGAGGTATGAAGAAGACTCAATTCCAAAAGTTAATCAAGAAAAAGATATAAGTATACGAAGTAAAGATCAAGTCGCAAGGATGCCTTATTGACATCCTAATCACAAAAGTTGATACTTCAACCAATCAATGTATCAACATAAACAAATAACCGCTATGTCAAAGAATATTACTTCCAATACAAGTGGGGGTCAAAATCGAAGCTATCATGGGAGTATAAATGTACTAATTTCTTTCCAAGAACCCTATAAAAACCTAAATCCGCAGAAGACCGAATTAGGATGAGAAGACTCCTTTACAATTCGACAGTTCTGCCCAATGCTTAAAGCATCCTATCATCTTAGGTCCTCAACGATTACTAACTCAAGAATGAAGAATCAAGAGACAATAATTACAAGCCAAAGCAAGAGATAAGTCTTCCATAAAGTATGCTTTGAGGACAAATCATTTTTAAGGGGAAGAACATGTTATGAACACAATATATATAGAAATAGATATAATAAATAATAATTAAATATAATAATTAAACACATCATAAATAAAAAGTCATGTCTTATCTAAATGATGTGTCTATTCATGAAAGGGAACCCATGCGAGGATATATAAATGGGCCCTCATTCTCATTGTAATCATCTCATAACTTATTCATTATTCATATTATTACTATCCTATATGGATTTCTGTATAATATCTTATTTATATTGGATATTCTTTGTGTGAGAGAAGTTAGTTCGTCTCACCAAATTTCACCATCAATTTTTGGCAAGAATTGTTCAGGCTCGAAGGAACCCAATTGCATCTTAGCACCGCCTATCATCCCCAGACTGATGAACAAACTAAAGTTGTCAACAAGTGTTTGGAAACATATTTGCGGTGTTTTGTGTCTGACCGACAAACTTAGTGGGATCAATGGTTACCCCTAGCTGAATGGTGGTACAACACCTCTTACCACACTGCCACTCGTATGACTCCCTTTGAAGTGGTCTACGTGAAAAATCCACCTTCGGTTCTCTCATACATGCAGGTGTCTCCAGGGTTCAAGAGGTCAACAACACTCTTACAATCCGAGTGACTATTCTCCATACCCTAAAATAAAATTTGATCATGACTCATAATCACATGAAGCAACAAGCATATCAAAGTCATTCAAAATGTAAATTTGTTGAAGGGAACCATATGTTTCTTCATCTGCAACATTATAAGAAAAATTTACTCAAAGCTGAAGACTGTTAGAAACTCACCCCCAAGTTTTATGGTCCTTATTCAATTCTCAAGCGAGTGGGGCCCGTGGCCTACTAGTTATCTCTTCCCAATCACTTTAAGTTGCATCCTATTTTCCATGTCTCATGCTTAAAAAAAGTGATTGGAACTAAGTGATAGAGTCAAACCAATCTTCCTAAGTTGGATGAAGAAGGATCCATTTAGTTGTAGCCACAAGAAGTCTCGGAACAACGTGAGTGTCGTCTTCATCAATGCATCATCAATGAAGTTTTAGTTCAATGGAATGATACACCATCAAAAGATGCCACCTGAGAGCTCATTGTCATTCTACAACTGTTTCCCCATCTCAAGCCTCCAGGAAAAAGTTTTTTTTCAAGGTGGAGGGCAGGTTAAGTACCTAACCTCCCTAACCCCTCACGTAGGTAGAGTGATATGTTTTCTATGTAATAAAAGTCAAAATTAATAAATAAGGCCTATATAATAATGTGAACAAGTCTAATGTAAGAAGACTTAATAGAAACTTTCGCTTCTAGAAAGATCTTCCTCTAAAATGTTATTTAGAAGATAGAATTAGTATAAATAGGAGTAGAAGACATGTGAAAGTTTTTTATTGAGAAATATTGTAATAGAGCTCTGCTTCGCTGGAGGTTTCCCCCTCAAAGAGGCAAGTGGACTTGACTTTCTATCAATAAAGGTATCATTGTTGGTGTTATTGTTCTCTATATTTTTTTGTTTCACTGGTATTTATCATAATATTTATGTTTCCACTTTATATAATACATTTGATACCTTACAAGGTAAAACCCTTAAGGCACACTTTTCCAACCATATAAAATATCTAAAATAACTTAATTAAAATACATTTTTACAAAAGAAAATCTATTCCTTTATCTTCTATATGTGTTAAATCATTTGACAATTCTATAAATATAATATGTCAAGTTAGTGTGAACAAATAAGCATTGGAATCCACCCAAACAAGATGATAACACTAGTTGAAAATCAAATATGCGATTACACAATATTTGAACAAATGAAACAATTCATTTATATGTAAGAGATGATGTACGTGCACATACCAACAACTTATAACAAACTAGTATAAGTCAAGCTCTCCAAACCCTGGCTAGGGAAAACATAGAAAACCCTAGCCACCAACTCCTCCTATCTAGGAATTACTCCTAACCAAAGTTGGTTACTTCACTATGCCTACATTTTCATCCCACATATGTACAAGGTGTCTCCTTCTCTCTCCTCTTCAATAAGCATATCAAGTAGCACTAGAGTTTCCACATGCCACAAACCCTAGTCTTATCTCACAAGAGATACACGATACAATGCTCCTTTTATCCTTCTAGGGTTTATCACAAACCCTATCTTCCTTGCCTTTTTAGGGTAAAACCATAACCCTAAAATTTCCCTTGAATTTCTTCCAAGAACCCTAGCGCTCCAAGACAAATAAAGATAATACAATGAAAAGTACAATATAGATATAAGACTAGTGCGCTCCACTCCTCACATCTCTATCACAAGTGTGTGAATGAATTCAATGAATGGAATTAGTCTCGCTTCCCTCTTTTTATATAGGAAGTGAGGGAGGCCAACAATATAAAGTAGATCAAGTCCACAACAACAACCTACTAAGTAGGCCCACATGTGAAGTGATCCATTTACAAGTGACAGATGTTAAGCTCCAAGGTGAAGACATCCAACAAGAAAGGATCTAAAGCTAAATGCTCCTTGAGAAGGGTCCAATGCTCCACCTCCACAAGCCTCTAAACCTCCAATAATCATCCTAGGTCATGTGCTCTTATGGGTCCACCCCACCTACATGAACACTCCTCAACCCAAGAATCCTTAGGTCAACTACAATCCTTCATGCATGCAACCAAGTGTGATTATTCCATCTAGGGCTCAACGCCCTCCTCCAATATGCCCAATGCTCCTCATCCAAAACAAGTCATCCTCCCAAGAAAGAAACCAAATTCCATGTAGCCATCATGAATAATTCCACCAAGCTCCATATGCCTCAAACGATCCAAGAAAGAATACCACACATGCATCAAAACAAGATCCAACAATCAATGAGAAAGTCACATGCCATGTGTATGCCCATTGCAGAACAACCAAGGGTCATTCATACACCATGCACCCCACATCACATGAAGTACCCCCATCACAGTGTAAACACTTTTGGAGTAACTTAGAAATATAACAAATAGCTCAAATCCTAACACACTCACACATTGAATGAATAACCACCTTCAGCTTGCCTTTCTTTTATCGAATAATAAAGGCTAGGGTTATACAATAATATCCCATCCCCATAGTCTAAGTCTTCCTTAGAGGAGTGCACCCTAGTCTACATGAGAGTTTTCCTAGATAGGAACACTGACAAGGAGAAGAGTTATGCATGCATAGAGCTATGTGCACCACTTCTAAGGATTTGTGCCTTATCCTTAAGCTGGAAGCCAAACTCACCGACGTGGTTTCTAATTGAAGATAAAACAACAAACTTCTAAGTTAAAAAAAAAAAAAAAAATCCCCAAAAATAAGAAAAGTGTTTATTCTAAATATCAGATGCTAAATTTAGAACAACCACTAATACTGGAAACTAGGTTGCATCTACCAGAGTGCCACCACTACTAGTGAATCAACTATCGGGAAAACAAGGTAAAATCTAAAACTAGTTTACTTTGCATGTGGCTAGTTTCAAACTCTTACCATTGCAGTTGCATAGGAATTTAGTGATTGGTTTCTAAATTTCATTTATGGTTTAATCTCTATTGTACATACTGCATATAGGATCCTTAGAGTCGGGGAGTTAAAAGGGGTACTCATTTCTTAAGCTACCTTTACACTTGTGGTCATCCTAAAATTTTGTGTTTCATTTTTGAAAACAACCCACCCATAAATTGAATTGTTCCTGCATTTAATGGAAGAAAATAATTTAAGCAATTTGGACACATGGGTATTGTTAACCCCCAATAGAACTTGTGCAAATAGAGGATTAAGATCCAACAGGATTCCATCACACTAGTTTCATTTTAGATGCATTCAAGCATCGACATAGATCAAGGGCCCCCTTGATCTCACTTTCATAAAATTCTAGCAAATTTTTATTTTTAACAGTTTTGATTTTTTTCCATATCCACAGATCTAGGGCTTGCATGACATAGATCACTTATAACATCCCCTCTATAATCCTCAGTTTAATTAATGCACAATGTAGATATAATGTATGGTTGTGGCCAAGCGAAGTACATGTGAATTATATTTCTAAATTTTAATAAATAAAATATGATTCCAATGGTTGGGGGACATGGATAGATATTGGGGGATGAGTAATCCATAAGAGGGGAGGGATCTTGAAAGGGTTTTTAGCCATGAGTTTAATTCCAAAATCTTTTTTCCGATTTTAATGCTTTGAGTGAACCTTCTAATTTTCTTAGAGTGTGGAAGAGACCAATCATTGAATTTGTGTAAGAGGGTGGGTGTAAGGAGTCACATCCCATAGTTATTGTAGAGCTGAACTGAAGTACAATCAGTTTGGGGATGAGTGTAATTCAAGAAAATAGGAAAAGAGAGGAAATGTGTATGGGAAAAGAGGCAGTTTAGACAATCATGTTTTTGCATGAACAACAAGAAGACAACATGAATAAATGTGTTGGAGATGGAGCAACGATGGAGAGTGAATTATGGAGTGTTTTTGGAGCTGAATATTGAAGAAGCAAGTTGTCAGGCTTGTAGAAGAACCAAGTTGTCAGGCTTGAAGAGTTAACTCCTATGGGAGTTGGACTACAACAACAAGTTATTGCTATTGTTTACTTGTAGTTTGGAACCAATCTCCCTTGAGTTTCCCAGTAGTTATATTCTTGATTACTTGCGCCATAGAGACTCTGATAAATGAATGGGATGTCTAATTGAATGAGAAAAATGAAGGGGTACATTCCTTGAGTTGAGAAAGTCAAGAGGAAGAGAGATGGTGAAAAATTATGATAGTTTTAGGAGAATTCCAATGGGTTGTAATATTTTTATAAGCTGTGAGTGGACAGTGAGAGATCACCCTTTTTTGTGGATTCCTAGCCCTAGATAGGGCGTGATTTGTTGTTGAGATCTACAAGAGAAAGTCTATTGTTGGGTGGAATGTCTATCCGAAGCAGCTGGTTGCACAACACAACTGTTATGAAAAGAAAAGTGTTTTATCTTGTTATGTGTTACATTTATTGTTTATTCTATTGTGTATTAACTTTGTGAATGAGATTTATTTATATGTTGTTGTAATGAGTTTTTAGCTGCATTTATGTGTTATTTTAACATATTGTAGATGCATTTAGATAATGGTTAAATCTGCATGATCAAGTAGATGGTAATCTACATGAATTTATTTAGTAGAAAATTATTATTTTTATGTGTATTCCACAAGTAATGGACCTCAACTATGTTGGGGTACACTACATTGTGGTATCAGAGACCAGGTTTACAACACTTAGGCTATATGGTCTAGAGACGTCACTCATAGACAAAGTTGCAGGTCAAGCCTATAATTGTTTGACAGAAGTCAAGGGCGACATCGTCTCGAGGTCAAGGTGACAATCGACTATAGCTTTGCAGAGGCCGCCAGGAAGGACCATGGCAGATCTTAGCAAAGAAAACCATCGTGTTGGGTGAAAACATGAGACAAATATTTCTCAGAGTCGTCAGATTTGCAGTAACAATGTTTTCTTTGTAAATCGACAAAAGGCGAAACCCCATAGAGGAACCACAATATCTGGGTTATTAGAAATCCAATATTTCTAACAACAGACTTATCAAAAGTTTCGAATGGCTCGATATGGAACCCCAAGGTTAGTGATGCCATGATGACAGAAGTCCATGTGGAACTGACTTGGATTCCGTGTAACTAGTTACGCATTGAGGACCAAGTGGTAGAGGATATCATTGGAACCACGGTGATAGTCCACGAGGTCGGTTCAATGGGGAAGTGTTGAAAACGAGTGAGTTTTTCTAAGTGTCAAGAAGAAATATCAACTATTCGTCGAGCAATGAGGGTCAATCTTAATTGTTCGTCAGATATCAGTGAGAAAAGGATCATGGGAACAATTTGTGGAGACGGATTGCAGAATTAAGATCTGGACCGTTGGATGTGAACTTTTTTTAGCTTTTAGATCCATCAAGGATGATGGACCTCGTTAAAGATCATGTAACTTGTTTTTCTGTGAGCAATTTGGGCGCCATGCAAGTAGTATTGGAGGAATGAGGATTCAGGATGGGACCCACTTGTCCCACGACCAATGGTTTAGCGACAGCTGGTGCCCTGTCTTTGGGAACATGTTAGAGCAGGGGGCCAATGAGGAACTACCAGGTGGTAGTCGAGTACTATGGGACCCATTGTCTTTTGAAAAGGGGTATTCGGGAATCTAAAAATTGAGGCTTTTATATAATAGGACCTTTGGAAAGTCCTGGATCCTGGATCCTGGATGCCAGATATCTGGAGTTTCGGGAAGGGCTAGATGGTCGGATATCTGGACCTGTGAAGTATTAAGGCCTTAATCCAATGTGTACAGGGAAGCCACATCATCCATTCGACGTAGGCCGATATGGGTACAAATGGTCCACGTGGTGCCAGGTGGCACAATGCCACATCAACAAAGGAGAAAATATTCCTAGAAAACTTCATAGGGGCATAACTTTCTGCTCCAAGCTCATGATTGAGCAAACGAGTAGTCGATGGAAAGATCCTGGAGAGAGGAATTCATCCATGCACCCATAAAATTGATCTGAGTAGTAGAAATTATAGTTAACTCAAAATAAGATGAGGATTTCTGATCACGACCGCCAATAGTGGGATGAATAGTGTTTGTGTAGTTTGAACTATTTAGCTTCAATTCTTTTAATTATTTCAATCTGTGAAGGTATTTCTAGTGGTCAAGGATGGTGTAGATTATAACAAAGCTCATTAGAATTTGTTTCCTTCATAGCATCTCATAGCCAACAAATTATAATTTGGGAAAGTACATCCCACTTCTAGTCCTGAGTAGACCATGGGAGTTGGTTCCAATGGATTTTATTCAAGTTTTACCGATGGCAATGTTGATATTATGGTAGTTGCGGGAGGTATTTACCTCCACGTGTAAACCTGACAAGGGTAGAATACTCTGGGAAGTAAGAAGAAACCCTAATGAGTTGGCTAATAACCCTAGAAGACTTGTCGGCTCAAGAAGATAATTTATATTAGGTTATTAGCCTCCAAGAGAAGAATTCAGCCAGAAATAATATTATATAATGAACAGACATATACCCAGAATGAGAAGTCAGCCCTGGCAGTTAGCCAGAATTAGTATAAATACAGGAGGCCAGTTCTCATTCTAGCAAGCAGTCTCAGAATTGCAGTGCCCAGTCTTGTGCGTAGATTTGGAGGAGAGTTGTCGTTGCATCTGCTACAGCTAGCAGTTACACTTGGACTATCTCTTGGCTAGGGTTTAGACTATCTGATTAGCTCTTTGTGATGCACTATCCTTGGGGAAAGGTGCACTACCCTTTGTTTGGCTATCTATCCTAGGGTTTTCTTCCAGAATAATTCTCTGTCAAGGTTAAGGTGCTCGGAGGGTGGCTTCGGCCTATGGTTGGGTGACAAGGGTATTGTCAATGGTAAAATGAGCACACACATTTCATATTCTAACATACAAGTAGGGGCAATGATTATCTTGATAGTCATGGATTCCTTCAACAATATGGTCATGGTGATACATTTTAGTTCTAGGAAGAAGATTCCATTGCATATTTTAGGAAGAAGGCCACACAATTGTTCTCTGAACAAGTTTAGGTGCATTTTAGTTTCCCATCTTCAATCATCTTCAAATGTAACAAGATATTTCTAAACTAATTTTGGCAGGCATTGTGGGGACATATGGAAACCAGGTTGAATAGGAGTGTTTCCTTTCATCCTTATACATATGGTTAAATAGAGGTAGTAAATAACACCATAGTTAAATTGTTAAGGATTTCCAATCTAACATATCTTAAGACATGGGACACCAACATCCCATATGTGCAACATTGCTATAATTGTGCAATCCATACTTCGACAAGCACTTCACCTTTTAAATCATGTCTTGGATTCTTTCCTAAGGATCCATTTGTCATTCTAGGTCCTATCCCCAAGGCAGTTACAATAAAGGAGGTCGTTGCATGGTACAATTTGTTACCCCTCATATTCACATGAGTGGTAATTGTGTGATTCTTTATCACAAGACATATTTCCAAGGGTAACTTGCATGGATGTTGAGGGACTATAGATACAAACTCTAATTTTTTCTTGAGGATGGTTGAGAATAGTAGTCTTCCTTGATGGACTATGTGGTTGATGGTCTTGGCTCATTTTTCTTTCTTCATTCCTTGGTACTTTGATTATTGGATGGTGATGATGTTCATGTTGTTGGTTATATTCATTCCTTGATTCAAATTGCTTATGGTGGTAGTTCCTTTCCTTTATTCATGATATTTATCCATGCATGTTGGTGTGGGTTGATTGAATATGTCTCTTCTCGAGGAGCTCCTTAGGATGTGAGGTGTCTATGTTAGACAACTGAGAGGGGGGGTGAATTAGTTATTACTGTGCTTAAACAATAATACCCATTTTAAACTCATTACAGAACACTCAATGATGATCACAATAATTCAAGGAAGTAAGCAATAGAGTATTCAACATCAATCACACACATGAAGTATACAGAAATGGATATTCCTGAGGAAACCCATAAAGGGAGAAAACCTCTTCTTCTTTGAATGATAGGCAGTCTTTTTATGTTCTGTACATAATCTATCTTTGAGCACCAACTCAATGTGAGGTTACCACCTCTATTTTACAATATGCAACTTGCTAAGAGAACCAACTCTCTGGTTTCTCTAGCACCCACTAGAAGGAAGCACCAACTCCCTGAGTGTTCCAACACCAACTGGATGGAAGCATCAACTTCCTATCACACAGGCACCAACCTATATAACAGAGAACAATAGTTCTCCCTTGCACCATCCTACCACCCTGGTTTTTCTAGTTGCAACCAGATGGAAGCTACAACTCCCTGTGTTCAAGCACCCACTTGAAACTCTAAGGACAACAATCCTCCCTAGCACTAGCCTAACACCCTGGTTTTTTTGGCTGCAACTAGATGGAAGCTGTAACTCCCTGTGTTCAAGCACCCATTTGAAACTCTGAGGACAACAGTCCTCCCTAGCACCACCCTACCACCCTGAGATATAAATCTTTGCTTTCTGAAATTTATTACAATGATACAGTATTTATTAATGGCTTACTAGTCTCATCACTGTTAGACTACAATGCTCTGCTTTGCCTGCATCGGTGTGTTCTTTCTCGCATCTTCTTGCGCTTAATTTTTCGTATAGACTGTTGTTTTCACCATTTATGCTCTGTCCATCTTATGTTCTTTATATTTGCATATTTCACGCTATGTTCCTATGTCTTCTTGATCACATACAGTTCAAATTTTTTTATCGAGAAACAACAACCTGCCTCTGTCACGACATGTTTATTTTATTCCTTCTCTCATCATTCGTTACACTCCAAATCTCTAACGCCCATGTCGGGAATCTCAGAACACTCAAGAGCCATGATTCCAATGCCCCAGAACAATGATTCAGTTAGTGTAACTGAATCGTAACTGATCAATAAACCATGAAGTAAAACAACAACCCTTTGATCATATTTGGTTTGATCAACGTCATTGGATTATACACATAGAGGATTTTTGACTTTTCAAGCACTAGCTCCTTCCCCTATCTTCCGCTGATGTGACCTTGGGCGATGCTATCAAGTGACCATGTGAATGTGGGCATGAAAAAAGGTGGTTTGAGATCAAACTACTTTTCGGACCGCAATTTACCTCGAGCCTCCATGTGTCCTTTCTCCAAAATCGTGGTTTCGATTGCGGCCCGCCTTCAGAAAATTAACTTTCGAGCAATTTCTGGACCCGCAATCAGGCGTGATCGTCGATCTTGCAGTCTTTGATAGATTCCTTTTATCAATGGCTCCGATCTATCGTCTTTCCTTCCTCTTCTCTGGATCCATGCCCTCCTAAGTCTTAACGACCAAGTGACGTGTGGCCCTCCAAACCGACGGACGAGATCAATTTCACCTTTCGGGCTTCGAGAATCTCGATTCTCAAACTCTTCTTTCTCCATGGTGCTTCCACCCATAATTCACGATCTATCGACACGTGGTCTTCTCGAATCAACGGTCACAATCCCTTCGGGTATTCGGGGTTCAGAAATCTCAGCTTTCCTTGTTCACTTTTTCCCAGAGTGTTCCAACTGGAGTACACGATCTGTTGACGTGTGTCCTCCTATAGATCGACGGTCCTCAACTCCTTCAACTCTTTGGGCTTCAGGGATTTCAAAACTCAACTTTGCTTCCTTCACTTTCTCCCATAGTGTTTTTCCTCGAACTTCATAGATTTCTACCACGCGTCCTTCTGGCAATCGACGGACTGTATCTTCTTCAGCCCTCAAGTCTTCGGCATTTTGGTTTCCTTCCCAACCACAAACTCCTAAAGTGATTCTCTCCAAAGTTGTGGATCGTGCACCACCTGCCAGTCTTGACAATGGACGGTCCCTGCTTACTTCAGGACTTTGACAAGTCTGATCTCCTGTACTCATCCAAAGGCTTAACCTTCATGCATTTATCTATGGATCCAACGACTGTTGATCCTCGGTGTTCATATCCAACGGATGAGATCTGTACTTCTCCTGGATCTAACGGTTGTCCTAACTCCCAAAATGTACCTTAGATTGACGACTGATAGTGAATTTAGACCTTCATCCTTTGGGAATTTTGACATTTGTTGGTGATGAAACTCCTGAAGTCAATCTCCCAGAGTGACGTAGCTTTCTTACGTCACTTTTTGATGTGTCACGAACTGAGTAGCTTCCACGTGTCACTCAGATTCATGATCTGCACGTCCCTGAAGTGCTAATTCAAATTGACACTTGTCATTATCTGATTGTTCCATGTGTCCTTGCTAACGTGGTCTACAAACTTGGTCTGCCACATGTTCTTGTAGACATGGTCTGCTGACGTGGTTCTCCCTGATCTAATGGTCATCGCATTTTCTCCAGATCCGATGGTCCTTATTCATTTTGAATTTTTGGCTTCGGGTAATTTGACTTTAAAGTTACCAATTCTTCCGAATTGAGATTCCCCAAACAGTAACCTCCTCACAAATTTTGACGTGAACCAAATGTTGTTCGTCGATCATGTTCTTATATCGATGGCGTGATCAATCTTCGGTGTTTCTCTTCTAGCTTATCACGTCCTTCCACTTATAAGTGATCCAACGGTCATGAAGACACTCGAAGCAGATCAACAATCAAGGATGGTTTCAGAACCACAATTTGTGAGTGATTTAACTCGTCACTAAAACTCCTCAATTTGAAGTTGTGCATTGTTGGTGAATCAACCACAATCGTTGATCTTCGAGGCTATAAGATCTGACGATCCTGACTAATTACGGGATTGGAAATAGCACGATATTTAATTCTCCTTTCGATCTTCGCAATCTATCCCTACCGTTGATCTGACGATTGCACATCTGATGGTCACGACTTAATCCAACTTAATCTGATCATTTGTTAGATCAACCACAATCTTCGATATTTGGGTTTATGATATCTGACGATCTATACCAATTGCGGGATTAGAACTAGAGAGTTGTTTAATTCTTCTTCTGCTCTCCACAATTCATCCCTATCGTTGATCTGGCTTGCAGATCCGACAGTCACATTCCTCCAATGGTCCTCAAGCCCACAGTCACTCATATGACCGACATACGTAATATTAGACAATCAACACGACCAATTTCTTGATCGGACGACTGCTAAGGCTTCCCAAGGATTCTCACCCTGAGCTTATGCTTTTCCTTCCGAGATTTGATCTCTGCATAATGTTCACTTCTCCTCCTGAGTTTATGCTTTTCATGTTTGTCATCATCGTTGTTGTTCTTGCCATCAATGACAAGCACACTCTTCCTGTAAAAACATGCCAACAATATCACCCTTTGGCATTGATGGCAACCCTGAAAGGCTGCACTATTCTACTTATACCTCCAACTGTAGCATCCAGACCACACATTTTCTCCCCCTTTGACATCAATGTCAAATAAAACATGCTCCCCCTGAGTTGTTGCATTAATTTTCGGAGGTATTAGATATTCAACCAACACATACTACCCCTGACAGGATGGAATCTATTAGGTGAGAGAAGGGATGGCACCCAACTTCTGACGGAGATATTCAAATGGTATCTTGGCTAGGGGTTTAGTAAAGATGTCTACAATTTGTTTTGTGGAAGGAATATAATTTAGCTGAATAACTTTGTTTGTAACTTGTTCTTTGAGAAAATGATACTTTATTGGTATATGCTTCTTTTTTGAATGGAGAACATGATTCTTGGAGACACTAATGGCACTAGTGTTATCACAGTGAAGTGGAATTGGATCAGTATAAGTGACCTTCAAATCTTTAAGAGTTTGTATTATCCATAAGATCTGAGTGCAACAAGTAGCAACATCAATGTACTCTGCCTCTGTAGTTGATAATGAAATAGATACCTTCTTCTTAATAAGCCATGCTACTAACGAATCACCTAAGAAGAATGCACCTCCACTAGTGCTCTTTCTCTCATCCAAACAGTTTGCCCAATCAACATCTGAATATGCAGTTAATTGAAAATTTTGATTTTTAGGATACCAGAGACCATAAGTCATTGTACCCTTCAAATATTTGAATATCCTTTTGACAACTTCTAAATGAATTTTTTTAGGAGCAGACTGATAACGACCTACCATTCCAACAGCTTGCATTATATCAGGACGGGATGTTATGATGTACATAAGACTGCCTATCATTGATCGATATGTTATTTGATCAACATTAGGTGAAATATCATCTTTACCGAGCTTGCAACCAACCACCATAGGTGTGCTCACATGTGTAGAATGTTCCATATGAAACCTCTTTAACATCTCTTTCAAATAATTTTCTTGAGAGATAAATATCCCTACAGAACTCTGATTGATTCTTAAACCAAGAAAATATGACAATTCTCCTATCATGGACATCTCAAACTCAGTTTTCATTGAATTAGCAAACCACTGAACAGAAGGGTCATTAGTGCATCAAAAAATAATGTCATCTACATAAACCAAAACAACTAATAAATCATCACCTTCAAACTTAATGTATATATTACTATCAACAATACCTTTCTTGAACCCTTTGTCCTGTAGAAATTTGTCAAGTCTATAATACCAGGCTCGTGGTGCCTGTTTCATTCCATATAATGCCTTTTTCAACTTACAGACATAGTCAGGATTATCTGTCAGTGAAAATCCTTCAGGTTTCTCCACATATACATCTTCTTCTAGATCTCCATTATGAAATGTTGACTTAACATCCATCTGATATACTTTAAAGTTCTTATGACATGCATAGGAAATAAACATTCTGATGGCTTCCAATCTTTCCACTGGTGCAAAGGTTTCATCAAAATCCTATCCTTCAACTTGTGCATAGCCCTTACAGACCAATATTTCTTTGTTCCTGACAATTTGTCCCTGCTCATTCAATTTATTCTTAAAGACCCATTTGGAACCTATGGCATTTTTACCTTCATGTCTAGGAACCATCTCCCAAGTATTGTTTTTCTCAATCTAGTCAAGTTCATCATTCATGGATTTAACCCAATGGTCATCTTCGTTGGCTTCATTAAAGTTCTTGGGTTCCACCATGGATATGAAGGCTATATTTGATTGCTTGGTGTCTTTGATTATCCTTCTCTTGGTTTGTACACCTTTGTCTTTCTCACCAATTATCTGATTTGCAGGATGATTCTTTTGAGTAATTATGGATGAAGGATTTGATGTTGTCTACTGATTTGAGTCTGCCTGAGTATTTGTATTTTCATCTGACTCAGAGTCTTATTTTTATGATTCTTGGACATGTTCATCTTCATCTTTAGATGTGTCCTCTGTAGCAGACTCAATATTGCTCACCTCTCTTACTGGGACTCCTTCATCAACCTTTAAGTCAATGAAATCAACTAACTTAGACAATATTTTATTAAAGCATCTATATCCTTTACTATTGGTAGCATATCCTAGGAATATGCCTTCATCATCCATGTCATCATACTTGCCAAGTTTTTCATTATTATTCTGCATGTATCACTTACTCCCAAAGACTTTGAAGTGTTTTATTGAAGCAGATCTTCTATACCACAGTTCATAAGGTGTCTTGTCACTGTGTGGTATGAGGTAAGATTTATTAAGAATATGGAATGTTGTGTGTATTGCTTCTACCTAGTAGGTTTGACCAATGTTCTTCTCATTCATCATTGACCTGGCCATTTGCTGAACTGTTATGTTTTTCCTCTCAACTACTCCATTTTTCTATGGAGTTCCTGGGATTGTGTATTCTCTCTTGATCCCATGTTTATCACAAAATTCCTTGAAATCACTTGACATAAATTCGCCTCCTCTGTCTGATCTTATTGCCTTTAACCTATTGCATGTTTGATTCTCAGTTAAAGCCTTAAATATTTTAAATTTCTCAAATGATTCATCTTTTTCTTTGAGAAAAGCAACCGAAGTTAGTCTGGAGTAATCATCAATGATCAACATGAAGTAGTTTTCCTTCCCTATTGTTACAAGGGAAAAACTCTCTATGGCCAAGGGTAAACCACAACAGATAGGTATGACTGCAAAAAGAAACTCAATTCCAACATATGTTATATAGACTAATGTGCAATACAAGAAAGAGGCCTACCTCGATCCAACGTTTGATGATGTTCCACCGTTGAGCACTTTGACCCAAATCTTTATACCTGTAAGAAGTTCTCAGAAAGAAAGCAAAGAAAGTAGATAGGGATGATGTAAAAGGGATTAGCACATCAGATAGCATAATCCATTAATAAACATTACAAACACGCCCATGAATAATAATCATATATTTGCAAGATACCAATAGGACAGGAAAGGAGTATTTCTATTAATAATTGATCAACAGAAGTGTCAACATTACAGACTTCTGTGTCGTCACAGTTCGAAACCAAGAAACCAAGTTCCTTCCAACTGGGTCTCCACCACTCAATCCTCCACCAAAGGCAAGCTCATGAGAAAGAGGCAAAGAGGTCCTCTCAACAATAAGAGAAGATATTGGGGGCTGAACACTGTGTTTAGACTTGAGGGACAAAGGGATGCAGACTCAATATGAAGTAATTTCTCCAGAGTAACTTTGCTCTCAAAGTTGAATGCTTTCTCCTTCTTTTCCATAGTTTGAAAGTGTGTTCTTATAGCCTCCAGAATGCAATTGAAGGGTCGAGTCAGAACATTTCCAGTATATGGAAGGCCAAGGATCAGAGATCTTTTGTCGTGACATGGAAACCTAGCCTCATTTTGTATTTTTTGGCACAAATCCTGATATACGCGAGTTGTAGTGGAGCAACAAGCATATACACATCTTGTATAACTAATAGGGAGTGTATATGTGGAAAAATGTATGTTTTATCTCTAGATTTATCAAATAGGGATGAAATGTCTGCATAGGGAAATGGAAAAAGGCCTTCTGTGCAAGATAGAAATAGTGAGTCAAATCTTGCTCTAACAGATGCCCCCTAATGTGTGAGACTAGAGGAGTATCTGTGATGAATGAAATACATTATAAATAACCTAGAAGTGGAGTGGTAGAGAACCAACTGGATGAACTCAATTTCTCATTACATTATGTACTGACTTTGCATACATGGCTTCCAAGAATACAATGTAGATCCATGTGGAAAATATACCAAACAAGTGTTCATGGCCATGAATAGGAAAATACAAATGCGGTTATATGCCAAAAGTTGTCATAGTCACGAACAAGGCCCAGTGAAACCAGTCTCAAAAATCAATCTAAATATATCTGTATACCATGGAGTACAATCTGATCTCCCATGATCATTGAAGTCAAATAGTTATTGGTCCAATGAAATGGAAGCAACAACTCATGAAAGTTGCGACCACATAGTGATGTCTTCAAGTCTTCTACACTATCCGCCAATGGTGCAAGTCTACATCATGTGAATAAATGATTTGAGGTCGAACACGATGAGACATTGTTTGATTACCGGTCATTGAAGTATACCGTTAAAAAACATGAGATAGCCTACCGATAATGAAAGTAGGTATCAAGGCACCGAGTACATCTCTACAAATGTGAATAAAGGAATTGGTGTCAAACACTTGAGAGATCCATTGATCATGAGACATTGATGTATTCCAATCTGTCAATGGTGAGAGAGCCTGCCAGTAATGATTGCAAGCCTCGAGGTACTCATAAAACTCTAGGTCCCATATCCAGAATAAATGAGCTGAAGTTTATGGAAAGAGACTCGTTGAAAGGAGAGCATTGAGGCATCTCTCATCAGTCCGCACGAGGAACAAAGCATGAGCTTCATGATTTGGTGGAGATCGGACAAAGAACATGTTCATGAACCAATGACCCTGTGTGTCTTTTGCGTGTGCCAAATGCAAGCGGTACACGAAAAGGACCCTCTGAATAGCAGCCAATGGTGAAAAACTACTGACAAAGGCAAGGAAACCACCAATAAGGCTAATGGATTCCAAAACACTGCATGAATCCCAAAGTGTGAATAGATGTCTTGCCGTCGAACACAAGGGAAACCACCTAGTCAATGACCAATGATGAAATGTCGATTGTTGGGTTCAAGGTGACCTACCAATGATGAAAGTAGGGCTAAGGTGCATGATAAGACCAAAGTATCATGTGATTTTGAGACAAACTGAGGGTATGGCCGACATGCAAAGTCAATATTTTTGAGGAGTGGTCGACATAGGTGGATAGACTTCCTTTGAACAAGATCATGAGACATATGGTGGACTCCAGTAGCATGGAATCAATGATGTGACAATTATATGCAGGAGGCATCAATAACGTTCTCTATAGGGACTGGAAGAGTAACCAGTCAGTAGAGAAAACTCTGTAGCAAGATCAGCTTCCTAAGGCCATGCTAAAACCAAAATTATGATGACACAAGGACTCAATAACTTTGTGCTTTGTTCAAAGGTGACACGACTGATACTAATTACAATATAGTATTTGCTTCCCGCCCGTCTTTTTTTGTTTTTTCATAACAAATGAATGTTATGATACATAGGAGGGAACGAGTGTCGCAAGTAAGAAAAACTAGTTCCAGCAGTGGAACGTACCTATGCTCAATGCAAGGAAATGCATGTAGGATATGGACACTGAGGGTGATGTTCCCTCCAGGGTATAGGGTATCAAATTATGAAGGATAAAAACAAGGCTCTGCTTGGTTGAGGATGCAAACTGCTTAGGCAACAGTTTATAACTCAAAGTGAGAACCAACTAAAGGCTCAATACAACAAGCGAGGGCATGAGATGCAATCACAACTTGATGCCAACAAATATTCTTTTTTATGTCTTGTAGTCTACTTGGTGTGAAAAAGGGGTAAACTTGCACCAAATAGACGTCTTTTCAAATCCAATTTACGAGTGTCAAAAAGACAATTTCACTCGACGATCTTTTCTATTTTTGATAATGAATTGGAAAAGAGATTAACTAAGACTCACGACCTTTAAAATCCAGTTTAACGAGTGTGAAAGGGACAAATCACTCGACAATATTTTCGGTTTTTAGACGAGTCAGAAAAGAGCTTAACTAAGACTCGTTAGGAAGATTCTATGCGGCAAGCCACAGGGGAGGCCAAGGCTCCCGTGCGGACCTTCTATGGAATGCCAGTATCTTACAAAGAACTGACCCAATCTTGGGAATACCCAAATATATCCAAGTCGAGGAGGGAAAATTGATAATGGAGGTTATCATCTCCATGTTATATCCGATAATGTCTCTTCCTGGAAAAGACATAGGTGGAGGCATTGGATACCCCACAAGACCATCCCAATCAAAGGGAACCTCATCAAGACTTGGAGTGAGAGAAATCGGGAAGAGTAAAAATATCTCTAGTTCAGAAGGTGAAGTAATAGAAATGCTAAGGACATGGAATAGAAGGTATAGAACCAGAACCATAAGAGTGGGATCGACCAAAAATTGCATTAGCGCAACTGCTTCCTTAGACTTGTCACTCGCCGAGAGAAGAGTGGGATCGATCAAATATTGCATCGATATGACCACTTCCTCAACCATTGGTTGAATAGGATGTGAGACAACAAGGTAAAGAGGTGCATCACCCCAAAAAAAAGGAGTGTTGTCAGTCGAAGATTGCATCGACACGACCATTGGTTGAACAAGATGCAGGACAAAAAGATCAAGAGACGCGTCACCCTCGATCATAGGAGAGGTGTTAGTCAAAGATTTCATCGACATGATCACAAGTTGAACGGGATGTGAGACAACAAGGTCAAAGGACGCATCAACCCCTAGAGGAAAAGGGGTGTCAGTTGAATATTGCATTGGCATGACTGTTGTATCAACCAAAGAAGGAACAAAGTGCTATGAAACTGTAGATGCCTCAAAACCTGAAGGGACCTTAGGTGAGACCCACGCTTCTGGTATCCCAACAATAACAGGACACAAACGAGTAAGGTGACTTCCTTCATAAGTCTTGCAAAGGAATCTAGGTTTACATCTGAGACGTTTAGGATTCTAAATCATATGAATTCCCCTAGCATGAATTGCAGTGGTTGGTGACATGCTCCCAGCATGACTTGCAGAGGCTAGTAAAAAATCTCCAACATGACTAGCGGAGGTTGGTGATGGATCTCCAACATGACTAGCAGAGGTTGGTGATGGATGTGCAGTGTGACTAGCAGTGACCAGACATGTGCCCCCAACATGACTTGCAGTGGCTAGTTTCACGTCTTCAACATGACTTGCAGAGGTTTTTTACCAATCTCCAACATGACTAGTAGAGGTTGGTGATATAATTCCAATATCACACGCAGTGACTGGACTTGTGCCCCCAACATGAATTGTAGCGGTTGGTTTCTCTTCAACATGACTCGCAGAGGTTGTCGACCAATATCCAACATGACTAGCAGAGGTTGGTGATATAATTCCAGTATGACACGCAGTGACTGGACTTGTGCCCCCAACATGACTTGCAACGTCTAGTTGCAGGTCTTCAACATGACTCACAAAGGTTGTCAACCAATATCCAACATGACTAGCAGAGGTCGGTGATATAACGCCAGTATGAAACGCAGTGACTAGACTTGTGGCAGTGGTGAATTGCGGCATTTGAGACCAAGGTCTAAGGAAATATTGGTTTTGAGAAATTGTAGGCTAGGAAGGATCCTGGTTTACACCTTGTCCCTGTCTAACAGGATAGTATCCTCCTCCATACTGATTCATAAAGGGTTGTAAGGGAATTGAAACTGAGGAAGTCGCTTGCGAAGAGAAAGCGACATGACAAGGATTACTCATGTGAGGATATATGTTGCCCCCAGACGAAGGAAATTCGTGAGGGGGGTTTCCCATACTATAAAATAATTTCCCTCAGATGGAACACCGGAGGACAAATGGAGGTCATCCATGAGAAAAGTGTTCATAGGAACCGACATAGTGGAAGAAGGATAAGTGGGTGGAGTGTAACAAGTAGAATGATTGCTTAATTGGGCACTTACTTCTCGCATAGTGGATTCGTAGGAAGGAAGATTCCAACCTCCTACCATAAGAGGTGTTTGAAGGATATGACTCCCACCAAACAGAGAGGGATAAGAAGGAGGCATCATGCCCCCAAACCCAAAACTTGTATTCGCATAACGAGGTGAGACAAAGGATGGTAAGTGTGAAGGAATATCAAGCATACCATGAGAAAAATGATTAGAGACCCAAGGCGTTGACTAAGTATTATAATTATGCATACCATAATGTGAAAAGGAAAGATCCATCTCCATGAAATGAGTGGACATCATGGGGGGGTAGCAGTAAATGAGGGAGCAAAAGGAACTCCACTATCCATGATAACAAAGACTCAACACAAAATTCTATGGTCAACTAATAATAGAAGAGCATACCAAAAAGTCAAACGACCAATATGCATGCAAACGGGCTAAAGTGGTTGAGTGACCTCCCTCGCTAAAGAAGTTATGTCTTGTCCAAGAGGGACATGAGACTCCCTGCTAAAGTTTGGAGGTAACAGAATCAATTATAGAGGCCCTCCTGGGCTTAACAACCAGTTGGTCAGATCCCTCGGGAGAGGTAATTCTCCATAAAGGTTGTGTGTTTTCCGACCTCTATCTGACCCAGGATACAAGCAGAATAACCCCTGCAAGTCACCTATGAGATTCCTAAGTCAAGCAACTAATAAACCACTATATAACCGATGCACAGGCGGACAATCGTAAGTCCGGATCACCATATGGGCAGGGTAGCAAAGCCCGAAACCTTGAAAGCACTGCCTCTCATAGAGGTACGGGCACTAGCAAGATCCCCAAATACGAATAAATCCATAGAAATATCTCTGACGTTAGGTGAGTATCTAGGTGTTATCCCTTCAACTAACTTCGTGTGACCTCGTGATTAACTCCGGTGTGAGCGGAACCTCCTGATCTTACTGATTATACAATGGACTTCTCAACTCCCTGTCTCAGACACATATGTTGATTTAATTGCCTTGGAGAAGTTTACTCACAAAATCCTATTCCAAGGCACTAAATCCTAAGCTAGTTTGTGCACCCTAAAAATAAAATCGTGACTAATCAATTTTAGTTTAAAGCGTAAATTTTATTGGTCGTGGTTACTCAAAAAGGTGTGGAAGTGAAACTCATGGTGTTATGACTTTGCCAGAAAATAAATATGGATATAATGCAAAGTCTATCTTTAAATTTTCAATGAATGATATGCTAATAAAAACAATGCAGTCTTCAATTTCAAATTTGCAATTCGGAAGTAAAATACAATCTTTCGCTAGATGTGCTAAGCTAATGATAAAAATTCAAAGAAAAAAATGCCAACCAATGCAAAATGCCTATTTTTTTTTTTGTATTTTCAATATTCTAAAAAGAAAATGCATGGACTGATAAGAACCTTGACATATGAATTCTACTGTGTATAAAAGTAGTAACTCAAGCATAATACCAGGCAGCCAAGCAAACAGCCCAGAAGCCAAGGAAAAATTAAAAATAGAAAACAAAGAGAAAGACTACGCCCAAAAATTCAACTCCAAACAGGCTTTTTGTCATCCCAGATAATCTCAACAGACACTATAGAGACCTAAGAAGGCTCAGGAATGTTTAAATCCTACCCAACAGTCACTCGACCAAGCAAACAAGCAAGGGGGAGTGGTATATGCGACTGTTCAGGAGAACAAAGCATATATATGCTTCTTGCAATGAGACAGCAAGCGTGTATACACGACTGTCAAGGAAAAAAGGGCGTATATGCTTTAAAACAAGGCCAGGAAAGGGTAAAAGGATGAAAACTCAGACTTAGAGTGAACAGGATCTGTTAACCAATGATACGACAAGAAACATAAAGGAAAAAGAGCAATGTAAGAAGAAAAAATACTTCAATCCTTAGAAGGAAGATTTCTCCCCAGTGGAGTCGCCATTTCTGTTACAAGGGAAAAACTCTCTATGGCTAAGGGTAAACCACAAAAGGCAGGTATGACTGTAGAAATCAACTCAATTCCAACGTATGCTATATAGACTAATGTGAAATACAAGAAAGAGGCCTACCTCCATCCAACGTTTGATGATGTTCCACCGTTGAGCACTTTGACCCAAAGCTTTATACGTGCAAGAAGTTCTCAACAAACAAGCAAGCAAGTAGATAGGGATGATATAAAATGGATTAGCACAACAGATAGCATAATCCATTAATAAACATTACAAACACTCCCATGGATAATAATCATATATTTGCAAGATACCAGTAGGACAGGAAAGGAGTATTTCTATTAATAATTGATCAGCAGAAGTGTCAACATTATAGACTTCCATGTCGACACATTTCGAAACCAAGAAACCAAGTTCCTTCCAACTGGGTCTCCACTACTCAATCCTCCACCAAATGCAAGCTCATGAGAAAGAGACAAAGAGGTCCTCTCAACAATAAGGGAAGAGCTTGGGGGATGAACACTATGTTTAGACTTGAGGGACAAAGGGATGCAAACTCAATATGAAGTAATTTATCCAGAGAAACTTTGCTCTCAAAGTTGAATGCTTTCTCCTTCTTTTCCATAGTTCGAAATTGTGCTTTTATAGCCTCCAGAATGCAACTGAAGGGTCGATTCGGAATGTTTCCAGTATATGGAAGGCCAAGGATCAGAGATCTTTTGTCATGACATGGAAACCTGACCTCATTTTGTATTTTCTGGCACAAATTCCGATATACGCGATCTGTAGTGGAGCAACAAGTGTATACACATCTTGTATAAATGATAGGGAGCGTATATGTGGAAAAATGTATGTTTTAGCTCTGGATATATCAAAAATGGATGAAAAGTCTGCATAGGGAAATGGAAAAAGGCCCTCTGTGCAAGATAGAAATAGTGAGGCAAATGTTGATATAACACTTGTGCCTTCCTGTCTTGATGGTCCACATAAATCCATATGAACTAATTGGAGTGGTTTCTCTGTTGAAGTAGAGATCTTGGATTTAAACTGTATCCTGGTTAGCTTTCCTACTTGGCAGGGTTTACACATAGAATCTTGTGGCTTTTATATTCTTGGAAGATATTTTACTGCCTCAATATTTTTGAGCTAGATTAAGTGGTCAAAGTTTAGATGTCCAAGTCTCCTATGCCATAACCAAATTTCATCATGTTTTCTTAGATGACACTCTTCTCTATCTTCTTTCAGCACATATACATTATTATCTGTCCTTATGCCTTTAGCCACCACTTGTCCTGAGTTTACAGAATTTATCTTACAATCTTTGGAAGTGAACACCACTTCACATCCTCTGTCACACATTTGACTTACACTGGGAAAATTATGTTTTGACCCATATACAAGAAGAACATCTTGGGATTTTCCTTTACCATTACTCAAACTCACCATCCCTTTACCCTTGATTTTACCTGGTTCATCATTTCCAAAGGTCACATTTCCTTTTTTTCTTTTACTTATAGACAAAAACTTATCCTTGTCTCCAATCACGTGCTTGGAACATACATTGTTTATATACCAGGGGTCTTTTTGTTTTTGAGATGAAAGTACTAGAAAACATTTTTCACTATCTTTCTTTTTCCATGTGCTGGCATTTCTAGCTAAGGGTTTTATCCTTGGATCTGCTTTGTAATTCTTCAGATGGCAGTTTGCAACTTTGTGGCTGAAGTTATGACAGTTATAGAATTCGAGCTCATTGTTCAATAGGTCAAAGTTATTGGTGCAACTTTGTCTACTCATTGGTTTTTTAATTCTATGTTGCAAAGATTGTTTATTTCTTGATCTGCTCAGTTGCATGTCTCTAAACTTAATTTGACAATTTGCAATCTTATGACCAAAATTAGAGCAGTAAAAATAATAACCATGGAAGAAATTTTGGTACCTAAAGGATGGCCTTCTTTTTGGCATTTGTTGCTCCATCTTCTGATATCTTTGTTTTTTATCAGGGATCATCTTGTCTTTATTATCTTTTGGTGGCAAAGTACTCACATGGTCTGATTGTCTGCTGACTTGAAACTTGATCATATTTACTAACTCTTTGTTTTCAGGTGGTTTTCTACTTGAACCACTTACATAGCCTAAACCAGTCTTCAACAAAGGAGATCTATGTTTGCTCATAATGTCGTTTAGTTCTGTTGAGGCTTTAATGCTTGGAAGATTTTGGAGATACAATGCTTTAAACTTCTCCATCTCTTTTCTAGTTTTTACTACCTCTTCTTCCAAGGCTTCACATCTTGCCTTCTTCTCTGATAACTGTTGTTTCAGAATGTCCTCTATTTTCTTTGCCTCTTCTAATTCCACTTTTAGCAGGGCAAAGTCTTCATCAGGTTTTTTACTATCTTTCTCGAACCGTATCAACAATTGTTTTTTCTTTTTCTTCTTAAATCTGATTCTAACAATTTCTTCTAGGGCACTGATCAGTTATCCTTCCAACTCAACCACAACTTCTTCATCATTAACATCAATTCCTGTGATTTTATTATCATAATCCTCTTTGGCCATACGCATAAATTCCTTAACCTTATCTTCACAAGCGTAATCATTATCTGTGTCTCTGGAGAGTCATCATTGTTTACACATAAACTTGTCTTTTTACTAAATCTCTTGGATTTGTACTTCTCTTCACCTTCAACGTTTTGGTCCTTCTTCTTGTGTGGACACTTAGATGAAAAGTGAACTATCTTTCCACAGTTAAAACATTTGAAGGGAAACTTGCCTTGGTACTTGCCTGATCCTTTCTTTAGTCTTCTCACAAATTTTCCTCCAATTTCATCATGCTTAAAATCCTCATTCTTATATGCTTTAAATGATGCTTCTCTAGAGGTGGGTTTATCTTTACCTATCCTCATTTCATAAGCAGTCAGAGTTCCTAGGAATTGTTCAATAGGCATAACTTTTAGATCATCAAGTTCTTCTATAGCAGAGACCTTTGGGTTGAACCTATCTGGGAGAGATCTCAAAATTTTATGAACTAAAGAGGGTTCCTCAATTTTTTCACCAAGTCCTTTCATTGCATTTACTAGTTCTTCAACTCTCAGAAAGTACTTCCTAATAGTTTCATCCTCTTTCATCTTTAGCTATTCAAATTGTAATCTGTAGGTTTGAAGCTTAGCATCCTTTACCTTCTCATTACCTTCATAACTCTTGTTGGCACAAGGGAAGATCCAAGGTTCACTCCAAGAGTGCACCAACGAGCCATAACTACTGGCCCTTTCAGCAACACCTGTGAAGCAGATGCAGTCTCACCCGAAGTAGCTATGGGGGGGTTTCAGGACAGAGATGTCTACAACCAGGGGAATATCAAGTGGATCTTGATGCAATACAACGCAATATACCTAGATCACTTATCACTAAAATCTACTCCACATTCTATAGATATGATCTAATACAATAATGAAATAATAGTATATCAAAGACAAAGATAAAGCATCAATCATACACGCATAACACCAGGTATACGTGGTTCACCCTCTCTCTAGGGCTACGTCCACAAAATTGTGCTTATGAAATATTAAGGTAAAGCTTACAGTTCTTGTTTGCACTCTCTGTTAGCAGATCTTCTTCTTCTTTTCTCTTTCTCTTCCCCTCCTGCACACCCAGCTGCAGGACTTGATCTTCGCACCCATATGAATATCGTACAATGCCATAAGGCTCTTACTCTCAGCCCTTCTCTCTCTCACAATACAATATTCTCTCAATGAACAACAATCAATAACAATGCTCAACAACAGTACTGAATTCTACCAACCCGACCCAGGTCCTCTTGACCTTGATTTATACATTACAATTCTTCACCGACAATCTTAGGCCGAAACCTAGGTGCCAACATCCTAAATACCAAAACCCTAGGCCAACTTGGCCCTCTTTTCCCGGGCTTCACCAACCTGTCTTTCCTTTCTTCCTGCACGGTGCTAGTGATGAATTTTTCCACTTGGTGAGTTGTCTTCGATCCATATACCTTGATTATATGTCATCCTTGATCTCCTCATCCAATGGCTAGCTTTCTTGGGCTTCTCTCCTTCTTTTCTTCTCCTTTTCTTACTTCAACCTAATAATAGTCACTATGTCCGCCGTGAAGTTCGCATTTTACCTCTTATTTCTTGATCTTCTCTTGATTTCATACCCAAGGGCCAATAGGCCCCCAACACTCACATGTGACTCGTCCCGAGGCACTTCAGATATGATCCTTCTGTTTTACCTTGACTTGGGCTATGCAGTGCAGTCTTTGCTTTCTACTTTATGCCTCCTCTCCATCCCTGTGCAAATTGTCTTTTCTGTGTCTAGTACCTAGTTTCAACTGCACCTAATACCTAGAACCTTTTCCTCTAGTTTTTACTGAGAGCTGCGAGGTAGTTGGTTTTCATAGTACAACTTTAACCGAATCCCATTTACCAATCCTTCCTTCCATTCTCCCTTCAAAGTTTTCAGTTGCGCAACCCCTCCTTCTGTAACATAGGCGATCTCATATGGTCCTAGCCAATGCGTTCTGAACTTCCCTGGGTGTTTTATAAACTTGTTGTCATACACCAGTACTAAGTCACCTTGCTTGAATGCATTCTTCTTGATGTGCCTGTTGTGATAGGCCTTCTCTCTGTGCTTCTGAACCTACTGATGAAATCCTGCAATAAATTTGTCTTCTTCCAGTTCAACCAACTATGAAAGCCTCTCCTGAACAACACCAGTATCATCCATGTCTGTAAATGTAGCAATTCTTAAGCTTGGCACCAGGTATTCCATTGGGACAATAGCTTTGAGACCGTAGACTAGCTTAAAAGGGGTCTACATGGTCAGTTTCTTGCAAGTGGTTCTATAGGCCCAAAGTAATGCAGGTACTCTTAAATCCTAGTCATCCATGTTCACATTACAAATCTTTGTCAGTGTTGTCTCCAAGATTTTGTTGAATGCTTCGACTGTTCCATTTTCCCGAGGATGATAAGGTGTGCTCTTCTGATGGTAGATGGTAAACTCCTCAGTCAATGCTTCAACTGTTTGGTTGATGAAGTGTGTGCCTTGGTCACTCATAAGGATCTTGGGGCATCCAAACCTAGTTATTATGTCATCAAATATAAATCGCACAACTATAGTTTCACTACAGTCCTTTATTGCTTTGGCTTCATCCCATCTGGTTAAGTATTCAGTCGCAGTAATGATATACCTTGCTCCTGTGCGCTTCCCTGGTGGGTTGATAGGTCCCACGAAGTCAATGGCCCATTTTTCAAATGCTTGTAGGGTCATCTGCGGTGCTAACAACATTTCATATCTTCTGGATGGTCTCCCAACTCTCTGGCACACATCACAGGCTCTAGCATAATCCTTAGCATCTCTGTGTAAGGTAGGCCACCAAAGGCCAACTCGCAGAACCTTATGCGCAGTTGCTTTCCCTGCATAATGTCCTCCTGCAATGCCTTCATGAGATTTTGTGAGGATCATTGGGCATTCTGCCTCCATAACACATCTTCTTAGTATCTCATCAGGTCCCATCTTGTATAGCTGACCTGCTATCAGTGAAAAGTATGTAGCACGACTAGTTGTTTCTTCTGGGGAATTGTATACTCACTAGGTGCCATTCTTGTTGACAGGAACTGGACTATTTATACAAAGTGATCATCGATCTTTCTGATGGCGAGTAGTTGTGCATCTGATAGCGTATCCTCCAAAATGGTGGGGTCTTCGCCATGTTCTAACCTCGACAAGTGGTCAGGGCCCTTGTTCATTCTTCCTGGCTTAACTATGATCTCCAAATCATATTCTTGAAATAGCAGAAGCCATATGCATATTCGCACCCCCAACACTGGCTTGTTGACTAGGTACTTCAGCGCGGAGTGATCTGTGAACATTTTAAAATGTCCTCCCAATAAGTAGTGGCAGAATTTTTGTAATGCATAAACCATGGCCAATCCTTCTCTCTTTGTGGTGGTGTAGTTAATTTCTTTTGTGGATAACTTCCTGCTAGCAAAGGCTAACGAGTGATCGATGTCTCATGTTCTCAGTTGTGCTAACACAACTCCCAATGCAATGGACAATGCATCGATATGCACATGAAACTCTTAGTCCAACCTGGGAAAACCAAAATGGGCGCAGTAACCATCTTTTGTTTCAGTGTGTTGAAGCTCTGCTGGAATTCATCTGTCCAGCTATATTGAGAGTCTTTCTTCAACAACTTCTCCATCGGTGCTATAATTTGGGCATAGCCTTTAATGAATTTCCTGTAATAGCCAGTGTGTCCTAGTGCAGTGCCCAGTTTTTTAACTGAAGTCAGAGGTGGCAAATCAACTATAATTGCAATTTTAGATGGATCAACCAACAATCCCTGCTTGCATACAATATGGCCTAATAATACTCCAAATGGTGAGAAGAATATGCACTTCTTCAGATTTAAATCAATTTGACACTACCTGCTTTTATCCAACATTAGCCTTAGACATTTAATATGATTTTTTAGCAAACTAAACACGGACTAGTCATCAAAATAGGCTTCTAAAAATTCATGCAGAAATTCTTTGAACGCTTCGACTACCACCTTGGAAAACAAGGTTGGGGCATTCTTCAGTCCAAATGGCATCATTGTATATTGGTAATATCCCCATTATGTTGCAAATGTGGTCTTGTGGCGATCCTCCTTGGCAATTCGGATCTGATGATATCCTAAGAATCCATCTGTAAAAGAATACACCTCCCGACCTCCCATATTATCTAGCACTTCGTCAGTGAATGGTGTAGGGAAGGGGTCATGTAAGCAAGCATCGTTCAACTTCCTGAGATCTATGCAGATCCTAATTTCTCCTATCTTCTTGTCTTGTACCACCATAGGGATGATCCACTCTAATTCTTCAATAGGTTCAATAATCCCCGCTTCCAACATTCTGTCGAGCTCAATCTTCACTTTTTCCTTATACTTTGGGTTCAATCTATAGGGTCTTTGCTTGAATGGCTTCACATTTGGTTTCAAAGGTATCCTCATCTCTCCCATAGGTCCCTTGATGCCTGTCATATCAATGAACTTGGTCAGAAACAAGTCTTGATATTCGTACAACAACTCTGTAATCTTGTCAATGGTAGCAGCATCCCAATAATCTTTGACATTGGCAAGATTTTGTGTTTCCTCTGTCCCAATGTTGACTTTTGTAATCTTGATTGGTTGACCAATAAATGGTATCTCATATCCTAGTCCTTCCACAACTCTTTGGCCTTCTGTTTCAGTGATGTGTATCTTCCTGGGATCATCATCGTCATCGGCATTGATGTTGTAGCAGCCCTGCAATTTTTGGAGAGGTGCAGTCCACTCATACTCTTCTTGTTCCATAGGGGGGATAGATGCCTCTTCGAATAATTTTTGACTCACAATCCGTAATTCTTGGTCTACTTAAGGGTATTCACTCTCAAATAGAAAGGTGGTGATAAAATTATGAATCATACCTTCCCAATCGGCAGTGACAAGGCGCAGCTCCACTTGAAGGTACCAGTTGATAGGTATGGTGTCCAACGTGTTGATGAATTTGTGCACCCATTTCTCTTGTGGAATATCACTCCAGGATTCTTCACAACTTCGCACATGGTCCTTTGGGCAACTTCGACCCGTGTACCTCACTTCGCAGCTTTCTACTTGGGCTGAGAACTGTGTTGTCATCAAGTTTCAACACTGTGTCCAGTCTGCAATATTTCTTTTGTGCGTCCCCCACCATCTCGCTGGTGTATATTTCAGGGCCTCATCCATTGCCAACAGTCTTTGTTGCATTGGTACACTTGCTTCAAAGTTGAACAAGAAGGTCTCTAATGGATTCAAACCATCAAAGGTGGGTAAGTTTCTCACTGTTGTACCAATCTAGCGAGATTCTCTGGTCAACCTGGCACACCTTCTTGTCGATACTTCATACATATGATTTTTCCAATTTTCCAGTGCTTCTTCTGAGTCTGATGAGCATACACTGTCACTTCGCCAGCTAAGATTCCCATCAGCCATAGGATTAATGTAATCCTATTGTCTAGCTGTCAGTTTGTAGATATTCTCCGATTCATATGTGCGGTCTTCTTCTCTGATGGGTTCTATGTATTTCTGACATTCATTTGGATCTAAAGGTACGATGACCCTTAGGCCATTTCTTTCAAATGTCATACATCTCTTCTTCAAATAAAAAACAGTAGATTTGTTGAAGGCCCAATCAATTCCTAACACTGTCGGGTAAGGGCAGTTGTCATCAACAATTTCAATTACCTCAAAATCTACAAAGGTCCTCACTCCGTCGATGTCCACGGGGACATGCTCCAATCGTCCAAATGGGCTAACAGCTTGTTGATTAGTCATCCTAAGCCTTATAGGGGAATAAACTAACTTTGGTTTTCCCATCAGTGCCCAAGTTTGCTTTGTCATGACATTGACCTCTGACCCCAAGTCGAGGACCACATGGTCTATGTTGTACTCTCCTATCTGAGCATTCAAGTGTAATTATTTGTTTGTCCTTCTCCTTGTCCCAATTTGGTGTATTTCCCTATTCAGTAAGGGGTCTATCTTTCCTATCTCATATTGCTTCATTAAATGTTGAAGTTCCCTTACAACATTTTCATCCTGGATTAGCTTAATACAAGTATATAGAAATTCCATGAGCTTACTTACCTCTTTTCCCTCTCTCGGGGAAGCAGACTGATTAAATACTGGTGGAATTCCATATTCTCTTACTTCTGGCCATGTTCTTGATGATGAGCCTTGATCTCTTCTGAATTATTTCCTTGCATCTTCAAATGTTCGTCTTTCTTTCTTGGCATCAAAATTTTGAGTCTTCTCCGTAGCTTTTCTGACTCCTGAGTCGTCTGTAGTCTTTCCTTGGGTCACTCTATCTTCTCATGTAACAACACCTCCTCGAGTAATAACAATGACTCTATGATCTGCTCCGCAAGGTTCAACATATATCAACTACACTTGCGGGTTCTGTTGAGGTTCTCGTCTTTCTTGAAGCTTAGCCAGTAGCATAGGGCAATCTTCTATAACATGCTCAAAAGAATTGAAATAACTGCAAGTAGTAAAAGGGTTCTGACAATCCCTTGTTAGATGTCCTGGCTGTGCGTAGTTATAACAAATTATCCATCCTTGGCCTTGGCCCATTCCTCCTCCTCGTCCTCATCCTCTGTATCCACCATGAGGATTGAAGTTTCCTCTTCCCGGGGAGTTGTACTGCGTAGTGTTTCCTTCTTGTTGTACTTCACCTTGGATCTTGTATACATCTCTTGACCTTTCATGCATGAGTTCTTAGTCCCTACAGTCTCTATCATCATGCCCTACTGACTTATAGAAGGTGCAATATAAGTTTGCAGGTGTCTGAACATACTTTTGCATGTAATAGCACTCACCAGGGCGATGTCGGTTTATGCATACTTCGCACCAGGGAAATGTGACTTGCTTCAAGGGGCTCGGAGCTCCTGAGAGCAAATATTCATGAAATACAGGGAAATGTTCCTTATCATGGCCCTCTAATCTACATCTGACACACTATATGTCTTCTCTTTTGTCTTTTCCCTTATCCTTTTTTATGTCTTCGACCTATAAAGACAAACTGGTCAACTGGCCCAAGATCTGGCTCATTCCTGAGCTGGATTCTCCCATAGGGGTTGATTCAAGCTTCATGGTGATCTCCAGTGCCTCAGATTGCGAAGCAATTTTCTATTGCATCAAAGGAACTCTAATGTGTGGTAACAACGCAGCGATGAACCATTCTTTGTTCTATTCATCTGGAATCTTAAAAGTTAATTGGCCTGTTAAGGTCTTGAATCTCTGATCGAATTCCCAGACAGGTTCGACAACCTTTTGTTTGATCTCCTTCAGCTCTATAATACATTGTGACTCTGATTTGGGTTTCTTGAATTCTGCAATCAGCGCGTTCTTGATCTCATTCAATGGTTGGGGTTGTGCAAGTCCTTGGAAAAGATTCATGTACCAGCTCAGTGCGTGATCTCTAAGAGTAGTGTTGAACTGGGTTCTTTTGACGGATACATCAGTGAAATTCTTAATATTCCACACAGCTTCACACATGAACCAGTGTTGATCTGGTTCTTCAGACCCATCCCCTCTAAAGATAGGGAACCTCATCTCATCTTCCATAGAGATACCTAGGTTTCATGTCTGAGTAGATGCTGAACTGCTAATAGTAACACTCTAAGGACTTTGATGACTTTGATTGCCTAGTGTTGTTGAAACAACAGGAGGGTTAATGATACTTACTTCATCAGTCTTCCCAGTTCCTGAGTTTTTTGGCTCATCCTGACGAAGTTCTTCAGTTGCTCCTTCCTCTGGCCTAGAGGGTTCTGGACATTCTTCGTCTGTTAGATCTGCCTCTTCCCCACTGTAGAAACCTTCTTCTCCATATTTTTTATTGAATAGGTTCTCAAGGTGAACCCCTCTAAAAACTCTCCCACTGCGCGTATGTCCAGCTTCTGTGTCGCTGTCGTTGTCCGAATTTTTGAACATTAGCTTTTCTGACTTCAACCAATCTACTGTATATTTAGAATGTTCTTCTCATGCAAGAGCATCTTGATTCTTAACTTCAGAAAATGAAAAAATTCTCCTCTGGGTCCTTTGAAAAAGTATCTCTCGTCTTGGCTATATGATTCTACTCTGTCAACAACAAATTCGGTGATATACCCTCCAATGGTACTATCAAACCAATGATCTACTACTCTGGATACAACGCTGTCGACTCTTTTAACCTTCTGGATTAGCATCAGCGTCCAAACCACAGGGGATCTAGATCTGATCTCGAACTGGGTATCATCTAACCTAGCCAAGCACTCAAACAACTCCTGATGGATTCCTCCAAAGAAGATCTCGTGGATGTCGATGAAAATGTATCTTTGTAGCCAATCTTCAGTACTCAACTTAGGGTTCTTGTTTTGGGCTTCAGTGAAGTCCCTTTATTGATCTTCTATCCACTTTTGAATCTCTGTATTCGATGGGAACCACCTTGACATTTCCTCATGAAGATTCCTATCCCAGCAACGAAACCATTTGTTGGCACAGGGGTAGATCCAAGGTTCACTCCAACAGCGCACTAACAAGCCCTAACTACTGGCCCTTTCAGCAACACCTATGAAGTATATGCAGTCTCACCCGAAGTAGCTATGGGGGGGTTTCAGGACAGAGATGTCTACAACCAAGGGAATATCAAGTGGATGTTGACGCAATACAACGCAGTATACCTAGCTCACTTATCACTAAAATATACTCCACATTCTATAGATCTGATCTAATACAATAATGCAATACTAGTATATCAAAGACAAAGATAAATCATCAATCATACACACATAACACCAGGTATACGTGGTTCACCCTCTCTCTAGGGATATGTCTACAGAACTATGCTTATGATATATTAAGGTAAAGCTTACAATTCTTGTCTGCGCTCTCTACTAGCAGATCTTCTTCTTCTTCTCTCTTTCTCTCTCCCTCCTGTGCACCCAGCTACAGGACTTGATCTTCGCACCCAACTGAAGATCGTACAATGCCAGAAGGATCTTACTCTCAACCCTTCTCTCTCTCACAATACAATATTCTCTCAATGAACAACAATCAATAACAATTCTCAATAACAGTACCAACTTCTACCAACCCAACCCAGGTCCTCTTGGCCTTGATTTATACATTACAATTCTTCATCGACAGCCTTAGGCCGAAACCTAGGTGCCAAAACCCTAGGTCAACTTGGCCCTCTTTTCCCGGTCTTCGCCAACCTCTCTTTCCTTTCTTCCTGCGAGGTGCTAGTGATGGATTTTTCTGCTTGTTGAGTTGTCATCGATCCATATACCTTGCTTATCTGTCATCCCTGATCTCCTCATCCAACGACTAGCTTTCTTGGGCTTCGCTCCTTCTTTTCTTCTCTTTTTCTTACTTCGACCCAGTAACAGTCACTGTGTTTCCCATGAAGTTCACATTTTACCTCTTCTTTCTTGATCTTCACTTGATGTCATACCCAAGGGCCAACAACTGCTAATGAGTTTGTCCCACATTTCTTTAGTATATTCTAAGTGCATAACTTTTACAAATTATGATTCTGTAAGCCCACTTAGAATAACATTCAAAGCCTTAGCATTGAAGCTGAATTCTAGCTTGTCATCCTTAGAAGCTAGTACAAATGGTTTCACATAACCAGTCTCTACCACATCCCAGACATCTGCAACTAAATCCATTATGTATATTCTCATCCTAACTTTCCATAAGGAAAAGTTTGTTCCATTGAATAGGGGACCTTATTGGTTGAATTTCCTTCATGGCTAGTCATGTTTAAGCTCTAGGATCTACCCTTATATAAAAGGAACCCGCTCTGATACCAATTGTTAGACAACTAAGAGGGGGTGGGGGTGAATCTGTTGTTACTGTGCTTAAACAATAATACCCATGTTAAACTCATTACAAAACACTCAATGATGATCACAATAATTAAGGGAAGTAAGCAATAGAGTATTCAACATCAATCACACACATGAAGTATACAGAAACATATATTCTTGAGGAAACCCATAAAGGGAGAAAACCTCTTCTTCTTCGAATGATTGGCAGTATTTTTATGTTCTGTACATCATCTATCTTTGAGCACCAATTCAATGTGAGGCTACCACCTCTTTTTTACAAGCTACAACTTGCTGAGAGCACCAACTCTCTGGTTTCTCTAGAACCCACTAGAAGGAATCACCAACTCCCTGAGTGTTCCAGCACCAACTGGATGGAAGCATCAACTTCCTGTCACATAGGCACCAACCTGTATAACAGAGAACAATAGTTCTCCCTTGCACCACCCTACCAACCTGGTTCTTTTGGCTGCAACTAGATGGAAGCTACAACTCCCTGTGTTCAAGCACCCACTTGAAACTCTGAGGACAACAGTCCTCCCTAGCACCACCTTGTTGAGCACTCAACACACCCAAAAAATTCTATGTCAAATTTTACTTTTTGGGTACCACTAAATATTTTAGCGTTGTCTAATTCGACTTTAGTATGAAAAATGTTGCCTTTGCTTATCATTTTTTGATTCTCATTAAGTCTTTAAAATCTTGCTTGGACATGTGAAAACCATTAACTTAAAAGACTAATATCTGAATTAGAGAATTGACAGTCAAATATTTCCCGGACGCTCTTAAAGAAGTCGGCATCGGAAAGGATTAAGCGTGAAAGAAAACGCTAGAGAGAACCAAAGTTGTTGAGTCCCAATCTTCGTCGGTGTCAGAAGACGCGAGATTTCTTTCGTGACAAGAATCACCGATGAACGATCCCTTCAACATCAACGAAAGACTAAGAGAGTATGTGCTCACGAAGAATGAAGTGATATCACCAATCACCGACTTTTGAAACGTTTTCGGTATCAGAGATTTTTCGGGGGAGTTAAATTATAAGGAGGACGCGTGATAGGTTTATTGTCTAAAGACGACCTCCGATACCTTTTCAGCATCGACAGTCCCTAGTTTAGCTTAAAGTGCTCGACTTGAGAAAAGCCCCGAGCCTGACCATTACCCGTAAGCTAAGTTCCCGGTCATTAGTACCCTGTACCCCGATTCAGTGGTGCCACGTCGATACCATACGATGAAATCAATCGGCATCGAAATTTTTCTCAGGAGGATACCGATGGAAACATGCACAAGGATATCACCGATTCCCGATCTTCCCACTAAGAAGACGACACGATGGGACATTTTAGCTCTGAGATACGCTAGATACAATGCATATAAAGGGTTAATTAATTCCATAATATTGCATTAGTTGCTAATTCGTGCGCGAATCAAAATGACCATTTGAACATGTTGGTACAGTGCATCTCCCCTTCACCTCCACCATCAACCCACATAGAATTTATTTGCAGAGATTCAGTGGTAGATTGTTTTGAATTTCACCCATTACTCGTATTAACTAGTTGATACGACTGGTAGGATCTCTCCCGTTATATTATTTTGAGTCATTGAAAACAAGGTTATTCTGTGCGTGAGGGAATTTGGATCATCCAAAGGAGCGAGACGAGCAGTCCGGGGATAGCTTCCAAGGTCCAATGAGTATAAAACAATAGTTTAGTAAGATTTATAGGTATGTATCAGTCTATGGATGTTTTATGCTTCAGTTCATACGTTTTATCCAATGTCATTCTATACTCTTGCCTAAAGGATCATTTTTGGTTGCAGGAACGATGCCTCCAAAGAAACCCACCACCAAGAAATCTCCAAGAGCACCAAAGCTACAAGAACTAGAGGTGGGAGAAGGTTCCTCCCCAGTAGTGGCAAGACAATTGGAATTTTCTCCAAATCCTGTGCCCCTCATCAAAACCGCTGCCAAGAAAGATTTCGTTCAACCCCCAGCCTTTGAAAACACAGAGGCGAACATTCGGACCAAGACAGTATTCCCGCATTGGGAAGAACTTTCCAAGAAAATCAAGCAGGAGGAATTCCCAGAATATACCCCGCACAATGATCCTGATATGAGAAGACTCGACGATGAAGTCCTCCTGAATGTTTGAAAGGCGTATCTGCACATGGTAGCGAGCATGAATTCGATATTCCCCTGCGTCGAACTCCTGAAATGGCTTATCGATCACACTGACACGCAAATATGTTTGATTAAAGATGACAACGATGAGTGTGTCAAGGTTTTCCTCCAAGTGGAAGTGCATAATTACTACAAGCTCAGAGAGTCGGAAGAATGGATAAACATCGATTTTGTTGTAAACTTCTATGAGAAAAACTACACCAGGAAGGCGATGGCGTTGTGGTGGAGAGAGGATAAAAAGTTCACCAATTGGACCTTCGACTGGTACCCGACTGCTAACCTGAGGGAGTCGTACATTTACCTAACGACCCTCCTCTACCGATTGCATGGGGAGAAAGACTGCTCTAGGTTTTCAGAGGCTGGTATGCCTCTAGCTTATACGGTAGCCATTTCCAGAATAGGTTTTAACTGGGGTGCCATCATCTCCAAACAACTGAGCACTTGCATACGACAGGCTCAAACACTGAAAGAGGGAGAAGCCCCATTCTTCTATATGGATTCTTATCTATTGGACGTCATTTGTGCTAGAAATTTCTTCGCCAGAATGAACTTGAGTTGGCACACATCAGAGCTCCCAATCCATGTGTATTTCGGCATCTTGTGGGAGAACAGGTACAATAAATCGTAATCTCTCATCTGCGATCATTTTATCACACGTATTTGTTTCTTGATGTTCAAGAAAGAGTGCCCAAGGCTGTCAGATGCATCCATAAAGGTTGTATCGAAGGTCGACGATTGGTATCTTGATGAGCACGATACTTACATCAGGGTTTTCGGCTCCACCAAAGCACCCCATCTGTTGCTTGTATATGTCCCCGATCGACTAATAGTAGGGTAAATATATTATTAGACCATCCTGCAAGGTTATAATGCTACTTTGGTAAAGGATAAGAAGCGAGCCTTCATACCCTATGGGTTTCATATTAGTTTCTACATGGTAAAGGACACCGCGCAGCCCAAGCAAGAAGGGTTAAGCCAATTGGAGTTCTGATTCCAGACTGGTTATTTTCGCAAGAACAACCCCAAGGGTCTGGTCCCAAAGCATGTGCAACAAGTATCATCATGCTGGCCATATGCCCACGACAGGTTTGAGGATGATATCTTCACCGAAAATTCTCAAAGCTAGGATGAGGTGGTGGCAAGAATGGTTGACCCTAAAGAAACTAGGTTTAAGGCCACGAGTTGGGATGAGCAAGAAATAGTCTTGGAACAATCAACTCAAGAAATCCTCAGGGCCAGTGAATAAAGGATAGCACCTGAATCAGTCGAAGCGGTGGAAACTCCTCAAGAAGCCACCGAAACAACAGATATTCCCCAGGTAAGCCCGATACAAGATAGAAATTTATTCGAGGTTCAAGTTGTACAGGGGATGGGGGGACTCATGTATCAACAGGCCCAGTTGTTAATGAAGTGAATGTAGGATAACTCGGACCTCTTCAGATGTCCAAGGCCTCCGATCGATAACCTAGAAGAAATCCGAGCGGGGCCAAGCGACCCTGATTTCATGAACCTTGATAACATCAACGAGTCAGATAACCTTGAATCCACAATGCCATCAGTTGGATCTCCGGTAGGTATGATGACTCAACCAAAGGCAGGATGGGTATCAGTAGAAACAAGCGTGCCTAATCCTTTGAGCGAGTTTATAAATATATATAGTGATGACGAAAGCTCGGAGGCATCTCGCGGGACCCCTGTGCATGTTCAAGAAGAAAAGGGACCTGAGAAGACTTATTCTCCTACTCCCGAGGTCCAAACCCGGATCCCATGAAAGGATATAGAAACCGTAAATGTTCCCGACACAAAGAGGCTCAATGCGCTGAAAACCCGAGCAGACAATCCAAAGGACAAGTTAGAACCGGATGAGCCAAAGGAAGGATCCCCACAAAAGGAAATCGATGTTTTGATGGCCAATGAACAAGTAAGTATCGAGTCTTTCTCGACGCCTCTATTCTTCTCGATACTTAGATCCCTGACAMGCTACAGACGGAGGTCAGGCCTTCGGAGAAAAACAAGAAAGTTCAAGAACCCGATCTTGAAAAAGTATACACCACCAAAAATTTGGGAAACACACTCACATGGGGTTATCAACAGATTCTTGAACCTATGGACGAGGTAACCGATATTTATGCGATCTCCTATGATCGAAAGAGGAAGGCCATCGTCCATAGAACTACAAAGAAAAGGAGGATCACATTGGATTGCTCCATCCTCATCACTATAGAGGAAAAATTGATAAACAAAGAAAATGACAGAACATCCGATCTCCTCGGCGTGGGAATGGCGCTCTCGGATGCCACCCTGGACAGAGCCAAATGAGATTAAAAGGATTTGGCCAGCGCTCTGAAGGAACTAGAACATTTGCGCCACCTGGATGAATACTATCAAGGCGCCACTCAGACCACGGTATACCTGAGAAGCGAGTTCGAAGAAGCTTACAACCAATTCAAAACAAAGAGGCACCTTTTTACTGAAAAGATAGTTGAGCTCCAGGAAGACACTCTCATGGAACTTGCAACGTGCAAGGATATGGAGCGGTGGCATGAAAGGGCGTAGAAATCCGTGGAGAGACTTGAATACATTGATGCAGTTCAACAAGGCCGGAATAAAGAAGAACATGACATCCAGATGTTGGGCAAGAGCAGTCTTGATCGCATGAAGCGATAGTCGAGTATTGGGCTAAGATGTCTCAGGAACCACATCAAGAATTCAAGAAAAGTGGACCAAATGCAAGAAACATTGGGGGAAAATTAACAAAGCAATGAAGGATATCAGACTCCCTGAGTTTGACAACCCCGATAACTTCGTCCACTTATGCGACGTAGTCGAATCGCATACCAAGCAATATTTATTGTGGGACGAAGAACTAGCGAAGGTGACCAACGCGACGCCAGGACAAGTGCAAAGATATACGGAACATACGATTAGAGATCAGACTATGCTACAATAGTTAAACACCAGTCTAGTGAAGTACCGAGCACATGCGGTGGAGGTCAAAGGAATTTACACGGCTCCGATGGAGCTGCATAGATTTCCATGGGCCCAAACTTGGGAGGAGTTTTTTATCAGTTGGTCGGAGTATGAGGAAAGTCACCCTTTCAAGTGATATCTCGATTTGACTGTTAAAGAAATTGTTATAAGAATACGCCACGTGGCGAATTTTGTTTTGTTCAAACTACACTTGGCCATTATTTCCAGTTGAATTTTATGTTATAAATAAGAACATCGACCAATTAGTTAAGGGTCGATGGTTGTTGCAAGAACTCTTTCTTTCTAGTTGTTAAGAATTATTTTGAAGCTTCCTTTGAATTGAGAAGTCCTTCTGGACCAAAGACAAAGTTATTTTCATCAAATGCATGTGATTGGATGTGGAGAAGAACTATTTCCTATCTCGTTTCATGAATGATGTTGTAATGAGTAAGAGCTATTTAATCTATTGTCAAGTTATCTGGTGCAATATTTTGTTGTTCTTTACTTTAATGATGAAGATGAATCATGGTGTTATTATGTGATGGATGATTAAGTAGGTGAATTATTTTGCTTTCCATTGTCTTATCACAAAAGTGTTTTATTTCTGGTAATTAGTTTCTCAGACAATAATTGGATGCTCACATGGTTAATGTATTAGTACTAGGCCTGTGGTGTAAAATTGTCGTCTGCATGCTTGAGCAACGGGTTATCCCAAGTTCAACCTCTTCCCCAGTAGTTAAGATTAATTTTATTTTGTTGCAAGTTGGTTTATACCGGCTTACATCTCATATCGGTCCCACCCAAGAGAAAATACAAAAAGAGATAGTCTAAAATGAAGGAAGAGCCTTCACAAGAAAACATAAAGCCCATTGATAAATAGGTCGGATTGCAAGATCTGGAGAACCATTCCACTATTAAATGTTTCAAAGTCTAATTGGGCCTTGGTGGCGGGTTTGGTTCCTGCTATTGAATCAAGGGACTTAGGACCCATCAACACACCCTACCACCCTGGTTTTTCTGGCTGCAACCAGATGGAAGATACAACTCCCTATGTTCAAGCACCCACTTGAAACTCTGAGGACAATAGTCCTCCCTAGCACCATTGTACCACCCTGAGATATAAATATTTTCTTTCTGAAATTGATTACAGTGATACAGTATTTATCAATGCATTGCCAATATCATCACTGTTCGGCTACACTGCTATGCTCTGCCTCCATCAATGTGTTCCTACTCACATCTTCTTGCGCTTAAGTTTTCGTACAGTCTATTGTTTTCACCATTTCTGCTCTGTCCAACTTATGTTCTTCATCTTTGCATATTTCACGCTCTGTTCCTACTGTCTTCTTGATCACATACAGTTCGACTTGTTTTATCAAGAAACAACAACCGGCCTTTGTCACAACATGTTTCCTTTATTCCTTCTCTCATCATCCGTTACACTCCAAATCTCCAACGTCCATGTCGAGAATCTCAGAACGCTCAAGAGCCATGATCCCAATGCCCCAGAACAATGATTCAGTTAATGTAACTGATTCGTAACTGATCAAGAAACCATGAAGTGAAACAAAAACCCTTCGATCAGATTCAGTTTGATCAGCGCCATTGGATTATAAACGTAGAGGATTTTTACTTTTCAATGCGTAACCTTCGATGTGGAGACTAGCAACACTAGCTCGTTCCCCTATCTTTCATTGATGTGACCTTGAGTGATGCTATCATGTGACCATGTGAATGCGAGCACAACCAAAGGTGGTTTGAGATCAAACTACTTTTTGCCCCGCAATTTACCTCGAGCCTCCATGTGTCCCTTCTCCAAAACCGTGGTTTTGATTGCAGCCCGCCTTCAAAAAATTAACTTACGAGAAATTTATGGTCCCGCAATCAGGCATGATCGTCAATCTCACGGTCTCTGACATATTCCTTCGATCAACGGATCTGATCTATCGTCTTTCCTTCCTCTTCTCTGGATCCACGCCCTCCTAAGTCTTAACGACCAAGTGACATGTGACCCTCCAAACCGACGGACGGGATCGATTTCGCCTTTCAGGCTTCGGGATTCTCGATTCTAAAAAATCGCTTTCTCTGCGGTGCTTCTACCTAGAATTCATGATCTATCGACACATGGTCTTCTTGAATCAGCGGTCACAATACCTTCAAGTATTCAGGGTTTGGAAATCTCAACTTTCCTTGCTCACTTTTTCCCGTAGTGTTCCAATCAGAGTACATGATATGTTGATGTGTGTCCTCCTACATATCAACGGTCCTTAGCACCTTCGGCTCTTTGGGCTTCAGGGATTTCAAAACTCAACTTCGCTTCCTTCACTTTCTCCCAGAGTGTTCTTCCCTGAACTGCACAGATTTACGCCACGCGTCCTTCTAGAAAATGACGACCTGGATCTTCTTCGGCCCTCGGGTCTTCAATGATCTGGTTTCCTTCCCAACCACAAACTCTCGAAGTGATTTGCTTCGGAGTTATGGATTGTGTGCCACATGTCAGTCTTGACAATGGACGGTCCCTTCTTACTTAGGGACTTTGACAAGTCCGCTCTCATGCACTCATACAAAGGCTTAACCTTCATGCATTTATCTCTGTATCCAACGACCATTGATCCTCGGTGCTCAGATCCAATGGATCAGATCTGTACTTCTCCTAAATCTAACGGTTGTCCTAACTCCCGAAATGTACCTTAGATCGACAATTGAGAGCGACTTCGGACCTTCGTCCTTTGGGACTTCAGGACTTTTGACATTTGTTGGTGATGAAACTTTCGAAGTAAATCTCCCGGAGTGACGTAGCTTGCTTATGTCACTTGTTGACGTGTCACGAGCCGAGTAGCTTCCACGTGTCACTCAGATTCGTGATTTTCACGTACTTGAAGTGTCGATTCAACTTGACACTTGTCATTGTCTGATAGCGCCATGTGTCCTTGCTGACGTGGTTTGCCAACTTGGTCTGCCACATGTCCTTGTAGATGTGGTTTGTTGACGTGGTTCTCCCTGATCTAAAGGTCATCACATTTTCTCCAGATCCGATGGTCCTTATTCATTTTGGATTTCGGGCTTCAGGTAATTCGACTTTCAAGTTTCCAATTCTTTCGAAGTGAGATTCCCCAAACAGTAACCTTCTCGCAACTTTTGACATGAAACAAATGTTGTTCATCGATCATGGTCTTAGATCGATGGCTCGATCTATATTCGATGCTTCTCTTCTAGCTTATCCTGTCCTTCCACTTAAAAGTGATCCAACAGTCATGAAGACACTCAAAGCAGATCAACGATCAAGGATGGTTGCGGAACCACAACTTGCAAGTGATTTAACTCGTCACCAAAACTCTGCAATTTGAAGTTGTGCACTATTGGTGAGTCAACCACAATCGTCGATCTTCGAGGCTATAAGATCTGACGATCCTGACTAATTGCGGGATTGGAAATAGCACAATATTTAATTCTCCTTTCGATCTCTGCAATCTATCCCTTTCGTTGATCTGGCGATTGTGCATCCGACGATCACGACTTAATCCAACTTATTTTGATCGTTTGTTAGATCAACCACAATTGTCGATATTTGGGTTTATGAGATCTGATGATCTAGACCAATTGTGGGACTAGAGCTAGCGAGTTGTTTAATTCTTCTTTCGCTCTCCGCAATTCATCCATGTCATTGATCTAGCTTGCAGATCTGACGGTCATGATCATCCAATGGTCCTCAAGCCCACAGTCACTCATATGACCAATGTCCATAATATTAGACAATCAACATGGTAAATTTCTTGATCGGACGATTGTTGAGGCTTCTCACCCTAAGCTTATGCTCTTCATTCCGAGATTTGATCTCTGCATATTGTTCGCTTCTCCTCCCAAGCTTATGCTTTTCCTATTTTCCATCGTCATTGTTGTTATTTCCATCAATGAAAAGCACACTCTTCCTGTAAAAACATCCCAATAGTCTATTGTGGTGGGTTGTTTTGGTACTTGGTTTTCATATTATTTGGTTTGAGAGAGATAGGAGTTTAAAGTGGGATGCTTCTCAGTGCTTATGTTATTCATATCAACACTCACACATGATTTTGGCATATGGTGAAAAAAATTTACATATGAGTGGGAAAGGGGCCACCCCCTTTTTCATGATCTAGGTGATACTGCTCAATTTATTTCTTAGTGTAAAATTCCCAAGCATAAGTTATAAGAACCCAAATGAAACTACTATGCAAGCCACCCACTATCACCTCAGTGGATTGTTATCCCTTATCATACAGATAACTAAGGAGATTATGTCTCTAGGCCCATAGGTCCTACACATGGAGTACCGAGAGGCATATTGATTTGAGCTTGGCCCTAGAGGGCCCATCCTTCTTCTTCAGTGCCTCCATTCTCTCAGCAACAAACAACACCCATCCCATTAGCCTAGTTCTGAAGTAGCAGTGGGTCTTGCTCCATGAGGTAATGAGTCTGGGTATCATGGTATGTGTCACTCTGATTCTCAAAGAATTTGAATATGTGCATTTAATTCTCTTTTTCTTCATGACATTTGCTTGGGCATTATGCATTTTAACTTGTCCATACCAGGGGGGATGAAAAAATGCCCTAGCAAGTTGTTTCCCTTAGGAGTGATTTTCCATTGGGTGGGTTTATGAAAGGTCATCATTTATTCCTTCCATATTTATCACTTTTCATTATCTTCCCTCTCATATATCCCCTACATTGGTTCAAGCATTGGGTTTTCCAAGCTAGTAAGGGTTGTACCTTGCCTTATGGGAAGAAGGGGCTAAAGGCCCAGAGGGTAAAATTAGTTGGCAAAAGTTAAAAGCCAAATATCAAACCTTGAGATGCTTCGCCTAGGGATCCCTGAGAAAGAAATACAAGGCTTCTCAATAAGAAAAGAGGGGACCCATAAAATAAAGATAAAACTCAAGACCTAGTTGGTGGATAGGGGGTCTCATCATGAGACAGCCTATTAGGACCATGGCCATGTAGCGGTATGACTCTATTATTCATCTGGTCACCACACCAAGGTAGTGGCTCTTGGTGGCATAACCAAGAGAAAGGGGGTCTCATCACGATCTGGCCTTCTCATCTATGTGAAATGCTTGTGGGTAACGCTGTCATCACTGGTCACCCCGCTAGGGTAGTGTCCCCCAACTATTCTCTCGAAAGAAAAATCAATAAGATAAAGAGTAAAAAGGAATTGAATGGGATAGGAAACAATTGCATCCATGACAAGGTGCAACTCACCCTCTTCAGAGGCACCCACAGGTAAGACCTACATTTCCCTGTCATCACTGCACCCCTTGCCCAAACATCCCCCACACCATCTCATACACTTACATGACCTGTATTCATTTTCACCTGGAAACACCCCACACCTAAGGAGAATTATCCCAATAGGACTTCCTGGAACTCTCTCCAAACCTGGCTTGTAGAATAGTGTAATGGCTTTGACCACTTGTCTAGGAAAAGGGGGGTTTTATGCACATGTTTGGGTAACTTGATGATTAGATGTGATCGTCATTGCTATGATCCCTGTGACTTATGAGCCCATGGAGGGCGTACTTGTTTTTGTTGTAGGACCATGTCCATTGGACATGTACATATGGGGATATGATTAGCTCGAACCTCCATAGGGATAAAATCCCACCAAATGGATGTTGAGACCCTAGCCAAGGGCAGACATATACCAGGGGCTTGCACTAGAGAAAAAAAAGGACGTTCCACCAAAGGCACCTAGACAGGCCTGGACCTAGGGGGTCTTTCCTTTCCCCTTGAACATTGGCCTTGAGAGGCCCATGACATCACCCTTCTGACCCTTGACATCACCCAACGTCAGATGGACATGATGGAGGCAGTTGTGTGCCAAGTGGCACGTGTGGCATGATCCTGAGGCCTTAGAAGGCTTGACATTTTTCTCATGGAGGCCAATGTCTCACTTATGAGGCCCAACATCACCCTAGGAGGGAATGACGTCACCTCTTTTGCACATTTTAGGGTTAATTTGTCAATTTTAGGTAAAACTAGATTTTTGATGTAACTGGCCATATTAGCCTTTTTTGACCTAATTTGTAATTAAAGGTCATTTGAATTGTATAAATAAGGGGAAAATCCCTTGTATTTTTCATCATCTTTCACTCACACAAGTGTGAGGTTTGAAATTCAGCCTCTTTAAAGGCTTATTGGATGAACTAAGTGGCGCACAACTCTTGGAGGGAGCTTTTATTGGTGATTTTTGGCATTTTCATGGTGGAAAGTCTTCAACTAGGGCTTGTGACTTGATTATTCTTGGTGAATGTAAGTGGAAATATGCAATTCTTGTTTCTTTGAATGGTTAAGGTATCTTTTACTTTTCATTTACTAAGATTATGAAATTGCTAGTGTGAAACCCTAGGAGAAAAGCACATGTTATTGTCCTCCTCTCAATAGCTATCCACCTACTTGATTTTGCTAGAACACACCTTCATTGAAGCATATTCTATAGCCCTAACTTAGTAGCACTCTAATACCTTTTCATATTAATATTTTATTGGTTTCAAGCTTGACCTAAAGAAGAAGTAAAACTGCTAGGGCCTAGGGTTACCTACTTCCTAGTGGTCGTTTTCCTTCTAGGGTTTTTGATGATTGAGGCCTTGGGTTACCAACACCTCAACTATCCTCCCTCTTGTCTCTAGTTCACCGACTATCATTTGTTTCCCTTAATACTGCTTCTACAAAAGTGACTCCATTAACCCTAAAGGCACTAGTTTATACCTTGCATTTGATTGATTGATGAAAACAACCTTTAAACCATCTACTTCAAGCTCTTTGCTAACTATTCCTAACCTTAGATTAGACTAACTTACTAACGTTCTTGCTACTTTTACAAAAGAAAGCTACAACCATATATGACCGCAGTAAAAGCTCCCAAAATCAAGTGTTAAATTTGATTTTACGTTGCCTTCTTTGCTTCTGACAAATGCTAGCATATTTCCAATTCTAGGTTATCATTTTGGGTCATTATTGAAGCTTGTTTAAAGGCATAATTGTGAAGTTATAATTATATACATTGTTGTTATAAATTTATGTTGGTTCATCTTTATTATCATCTTATTGCTTTTGTTCAAAGTCCAAGGTTTTATGAAGCACTCATATCAATTGGTACTTGCAAATAGTGTTTTCTTGTTGTCTTGTTCTGGGTAGGTACACTTAAATAAATCTTTGCTTCATCTTATTAAACCTTTGGGACTTTCCGATCAGTGTGACCTATGAGAAGGGAAGAAAATTCTTGATACTATTACCTTTGCCATTCTCAAACCCCCAAGTCACCGGGGACGTCTCCCCTGGGCTTTCACCCCTAAAGAGAAAGAGGTGTCTTATTTAGGTGACAGTGATAGGACAACCTCACGTTACACCAATTTATTGTTCACTTGCCTTTGGATTTTGGGAAAGTACAAATTGTGCGATAACATGGCCTTTTCTTTCTCACTTCAGACTAAGGAAAAGGTTACTAGCCTAGGGGGGTATCCCTAAAGGTCAATTAAACCAAGACATTGTAATGTGGTAGAATAAGATTAGTTTAGTTGATTATCTTGATTTTGTGATTAATCCAAACATGTCAATTTTCCTTAAATCATGTGATATGAATGTGATGAATCATGTAAATTGATATTAGATCAATCCCCAAAGTTGGAAATATGAGTGTAAACCAAATTGACCAAAGTGTTCACAAATGAGAAATATTATCAAGATTTATTATCAGCAATACAAAATGCTCAATTATTAAAAGGAAAGCATGGATTTTAAAATGTAACAACACAATGTAAATTGCTCCAAACTTATTAAAATGATACACAAGTGCTAGAAATTAATAGTGATATAAGCATATTTTAGTGACTCTGTATGTTGTTTGCGTTGTTTCACAATCTATCACCTTAGTGCAAAGCCTTCACAAGGCACCAAGACTAGTGGAACATTTGAAGATGCCACCACTGTCACCTAGGGAACAACTTCCCTCTCTTTAGTGAAGGAGTGAATCCAATGCAAGGGAAGCTTCCCTAGTAGCCTCCAAGAATCCCTAGGCAAGACACAATCAAGTCTAAGGCCTCCCGGGTAGCTACTCAATCTACCACCATTAAAATAAGATAGACATGGTAAGAATAAGGTGGTAAGATAGTGCAATTTCCAGATTTGAAGAGATGAGGATCCAGGTCAATTTATAATGTTTTCCAAGTCAATTTTAGGCTCAAGAGGATCCCCAAACACTACAAAAGAAGAAAACATTATATAAATTGACCTAGATCCTCATCTCTTCAAATTTGGAAATTGCACTATCTTACCACCTTATTATTACCATGTCTATCTTATTTTAATGGTGGTAGATTGAGTAGCTACCTGGGATGCCTTAGGCTTGATTGCTACTCAATCTACCACCATTAAAATAAGATAGACATGGTAAGAATAAGATGGTAAGTGCAATTTCCATATTTGAAGAGACGAGGATCTAGGTCAATTTATAATGTTTTCCAAGTCAATTTTAGGCTACAGAGGATCCCCAAACACTACAAAAGAAGAAAAAGCTAAAGGTTGATGTAAAACTTGAAATAAATATATTAAATTACAACATAAATACAAGTTATTAGAACAACAATAAAACTAGCCCTTGAACAAGTAATAAATCAATGAAGAAAGAGGGCTAAACAATGAATTAAACTAGGGTTTTATTAATCAACAAAATCAGAAATTAAAAATGCATATAACAACCCTAAAACCCTAGACATCCAGGCCTAGAAGGTTGTAATAACAAAACAACAATGTCAATTAGGGTTTAAAGATGTTTATTTGGTCAACAACATGCATAAAAGTCAAAACGTCATAGTCTATCATTGGGATATATGTTGGGTTTTGATATAGAATGCTCTAAGGTGTATTGTGTCTATTATAGTCTCATGAGGATATCTAACAAGATAGACACTTTATCTTAGTGAACACTTCCCTCTTTCATGAGTTTCCAACATTTGGCTTAGCACACCTCCCGGGGGTTTTCATCATGTTTAAGAAGGATGGATGGTGTTGCACCTTAGGTGATGGCACCCTGGATTTTTCTATTTCTACCGAGGTCTCGAGGTCATCTACTATTGGATAGACACTCAAATTCATTGAGTACTCTACCTCTTCATGGTTTTATAGCATCTTGGGGTTTGATAGGAGGTGCCAACCTACTCCTTGTTGCACAAATGACTTCACTATTGTTGGCCCTTGACCAAGTTTTGAAGAATACTTGGTCATATTTAACCACTTTTGGGACTACAACAGCTTGCCAAGGAAGGAGCGCAATGCAAAGTGGAAAGTAAGGAAGAAAGACCTATTTTTGGGTCCATTTTAGGGTTTTGGGTTGATGTAACGGGAAAGGGATATCGACCCTTATTTAGGCCTTTTGTATGTATAAATAGAAGGGTAGGAGATGCGTATGAAAAGGGGGTGTGTGTGATGTAAAGTGAATGGATTAGTGCATAAAGTAGATCTATGTGATCAGACGTCTATGTGACTGTAAGAGCTATGTGCCTACTATAAGTATTGTAAGTGTTGAGTGCACGGGTCAGGGGAGGACTTAGTGCTTGGATCTACCTGGGGAAAGAGGATCTAGTGAGCTACGCAGATCTCTTGTCCTAGGCGGGGTAGGATCTTGAAGGCTTTGTGTTGTAACTTGGTTTACAGAAGATAATAACAGAAGAAGACTATGTGTATTGTGTTGATGTGTTTGTCTCTCTCTTGCTAAGTGCTCTAATATGTTTAGATAGATCTATTGATGCTTTGTGCTTATGAGATATGAATGCATGCTTTATATGATACATAAGATGCTAAGTGCTTAATATATTAAGTATAACATGTTTATCATTGCTAAGTGCTAGATCTGAGTAATTACTGCAGTGCTATGTGCTTTCTGCGAAGTGTATTAATGAATGTATGTTAAGGAATAACTGATGCTAAGTGCGTTGTAAGAAAGATAATCACAAATCAGTGTCCTAGCTAAGGTTGCAGACATCTGAGTCCTACAACCATCCCTGCCTCTACCTCGGGTGAGACTTCATCTACTTTGCAGGTGTTGTCGAAAGGGCCGGTAGTTAGGGTTTTGTTGGTGTGCTCTTGAGCGTTGAACCCTGGGTTTTCCCCTGTGCCAACAAATGGTTCCGTTGCCGGGATGATTTTGAATTCCTAATTGCCGCAATGAATGATGTTTCACTAGAGCTCGTAGAAAAGAAAGAAGCAAGGCAGGAGGAGCTATTCCGCCGGATCACGAGCGAATTCAAAGAAGTGCAGCAAGCACTCCAATCCAGCCAAGAAGTTTCTACGACACCATTAACAATGGGAATACTAGGAACAGGCGATGAGCCCACACAGTTACACCAGATCACCGAGAAATTCGAAGCTCGCCTTTGACGAGCTTAAGAAGACATAGAGCAAGCCACCCAGGCTTTGGTGCAGGAACAAAGCGCACATGGAGAAAAATAGAGGAAGGCAGAACATGAGCAACTTACCTTACAAGCGAAATGGGAGGAGTAAAAAGCACAGTTACAACAAAGCAAGGACTAGTTGCTAGCATAGCAACTTGAAGTATAGGAGAGAGTTCACAAATCACTGTGCTCTGTGACGATCATAGAAGTGACGATGGAAGATCGTCTCCCATAGCAGGTGACCCAACTGGAAGAAGTAATCCAGCAACTTCAACAATGCATCACAGATCTGGAGCTCTGCATCGTGCCTGAGACACCCCAAGAGATAAGAGATCTAAGAGAGGCCATTGCTCAAAGCGCAGCCACCCGATTAAAAACTTTGGCTTCATAATGTAGGCAGTTAAGCACTAGAAGCACCCAGACTTATGAAACCCTTGCAGATAATCCAGAATTGCAGACATTGGAGGCGCAGCTCCACAAAGCAAAGCAGCATGTAGATGTGCTACAAGCGCAGCTAAATTCTGTGACCCCAATCGAAAGAATGAAGAGGTTCACAGAACAACGCACAACCCAACAAAAAGTACACACACTGCAAAGTAAATTAATGGAAGTCTCTCAAAGACTGCAACCACTCCAAGAGAAGGCATGCCAACTATTCGCCGAACTTGAAAGCCAGGGTGTTGAACTCGAACAGGGTGTCATCACTGTAGAATAACACCTGGAAGGACCGCTCAATGACACAGTAATCCGGGAATTTACTAAACAAGAGGTTGTCGCACTGCAGCAGGTCGAAGCAGCTCGAGCCAAGATTGAGGCGTTCGAAGCGGAATTGGTCAGACCTGAGTGACTCGGGACGAGTCATAGGTGAGTGTTGGGGGCATGTTGGCCCTTGACCAAGTTTTGAAGAATACTTGGTCATATTTGACCACTTTTGGGACTGCGACAACTTGCCAAGGAAGGAGCGCAACACGAAGCGGAAAGTAAGGAAGCAAGACCTATTTTTGGGTCCATTTTAGGGTTTTGGGTTGATGTAACGGGAAAGGGATATCAACCCTTATTTAGGCCTTTTGTATGTATAAATAGAAGGGTAGGAGATGCGTATGAAAAGGGGGTGTGTGTGATGTAAAGTGAATGGCTTAGTGCATAAAGTAGATCTATGTGATCAGACGTCTGTGTGATTGTAAGAGCTTTGTGCCTACTGTAAGTATTGTAAGTGTTGAGTGCATGGGTCAGGGGAGGACTTAGTGCTTCGATCTACCCGGGGAAAGAGGATCTAGGGAGCTGCACATATCTCTTGTCCTAGGCAGGGTAGGATCTTGAAGGCTTTGTGTTGTAACTTGGTTTACAGAAGATAATAACAGAAGAAGACTTTATGGACGTAGCCCCAGGGTGGGGGTGAACCACAGTGACTCTGTGTATTGTGTTGATGTGTTTATCTCTCTCTTGCTAATTTCTCTGATATGTTTAGATAGATCTATTGATGCTTTGTGCTTATGAGATACGAATGCATGCTAGATATGATACATAAGATGCTAAGTTCTTAATCTATTAAGTATAACCTATTTATCATTGCTAAGAGCTAGATCAGAGTAATTACTGCAGTGCTCTGTGCTTTCTGTGAAGTGTATTAATGAATGTATGTTAAGGAATAACTGATGCTAAGTGTGTTGTAAGCAAGATAATCACATATCAATGTCTCAGCTAAGGTTTCAGACATCTGATTCCTGCAACCACCCCCGCCTCTACCTCGAGTGAGACTTCATTTGCTTCGCAGGTGTTGCCGAAAGGGCCGGTAGTTAGGGTTTTGTTGGTGCGCTCTTGAGCATTGAACCCCGGGTCTGCCCCTGTGCCAACAACTACTAGCTTCATTATTATGTTTTGAGGTTAACATTCCACTTTTTGGTGACTTGGCACCTCATTCACTTGGAGAGCTCCATTGCTTGCACACATGTGGAGGAATTTCTCATGGATCAGGGCACTCTTTCATTGGATAGTGGATATGGCACACATGTGGAGGTTGATGAAGAACTTTTTGATGAGTTGGAACTTGATCTATGGTGTCTAATTGATGATTTTCAACCTTATATCTTGAGATCCACTTCATCTACCTTGATCTTTGGGTGATTTGGAGCCACACGTACAACTTGGAGGGTCTTCTTGCATGTTTATTGGAGTTGGTCACACATTGGAGCTTGAGCTTGATGATTTGGCACTTTTCTACTTGAGCACTCCAACATTTGATGCATCTATCCACTTAATGAGGTCACTTTGCACATGTTCCTATGCTATATATTGAGGGCGCCCACATGTTCAAAAGATTCTAACTTGGGATCATGCCACATGTGCCATGTTAACTCATTCTTGCACATGGATCAACTTGTCCACATATGGAGACTATTTTTACACACATCCCACTCACTTCATGTTAGCTCACACGTGCGATGCATATATAAGGGCGCTCATGTGGATAATGTATACTTTGCTATTTTTGGAACCATACACTTGGTCTATCCTCAAACCAAGAAAGTGCCCTCATCCATTGGCTCTATTTTTAGACATAGTTGTAACTAAATCCTTTATTCTATCATTGTTTGCTTGGTTGTTGGAGTTAGTTAGATGACGATAATTTTATTTTTGTTTTGCTAGAATATTTTATTGGAGGAAGTTGACATCTCAATAAACTTCTTACTACTTTTAGTAAGCAAGTTGTTGAGAGTCTTATTTTACTGTATTCCTTGGAGAGAAAAGTGGATCTAGGAAAAAAAATACTATTTTATTGTATGAGAGAGTTGAGCTCAAACCTATGTAAGGGTTTGTTCTCTCCATTTTGCAACTTGGAACATTTTTGGTAATGAAAGAAGCTCCAAGCTTTTGGAGAGTTAGTTGTTTTTATTTTATCTAAGTAGTGTTGTTATATTAGTACACTTCTTTATGTGTGGATATATGTTCTAGGCGCTCCATATTGGAAGTTTGTTTGCAAATGTGTGGATTCCAAAGACAAGTTAAGGGCCAACAAAAAGTGCTTCTATCTTGTTGGAAAGGGATAGGGTAATGGTTTCCTCCCTCTTAGCTCCCTTTTGTATCATCTACCTTCAAGATGAAACATTTTGCACTTACATCAATTGATTAGGTGTACATGTAGATAATATTTGGTAGGGGCCACCTTTGAAACTTGCCTTGAGTAGTGAATCTTTTAAGACACTCTCCACCTTCACGCTTGTAGATCAAGCAACCAATTTAGGGGTTAAGTTATCCACATCGATAAATTTCTTGATGTCCCCTAAATCATTTTAGAACCAAATTAAGGTGGTTGTATGACTTACCAATGGGATGCTTATATCCCTTGATTTGCCCTCTTGAATTTCTATATGACTCCATTGCCCAAAAAATTAAGGCAGTAGTCTCCTTTTGTGCACCATTCCCCAACATAAATTTCATTCCATCTTTTTTCATTTTTGTTCTAAGTTTCTAGGTTTCCTTTATTCCCATTCCATACTTAATGAAGTGAACCTAATAATCCATAGGGAAGCTCCCCTTGGTTAGGATTCCATTTACCCTAGCCTAAAGTGAAAAGGAGAGTTGGTGAGGTGACATTAATTGATTGTTTGATGTCCCCTTAATCATTTTAGAACCAAATTAAGGTGGTTGTATGACACACCAATTGGTTGCTTATAGCCCTTGATTTTCCCACTTGAATTGCTATATAACTCCATTTCCCTAACAATTAAGGCACTAGTCTCTCTTTTGTCCACCATTCCCCAACATAAATTTCATTCCATCCTTTTTTCATTTTTGTTCCAAGTTGTTAGGTTCCCTTTACTCATGTTCCATACTCAACGAAGTGAACCTAATAATCCATAGGGAATCCCCCCTTGGTTAGGATTCCATTTACCCTAGCCTAAAGTGCAGAGGAGAGTTGGTGAGGTGACAATGGCCAACCTCCTAGTTCCACAAGTATTCACCTTGGTGCATTGGACATTACATTTTTGGGTGACAAATTGTGTGGTAACATGTCTCAATTGAGTAGTTCTTGTGTTGCAACTCAATGATGTTATTTCATATATTGATTGTGTTTAAACTTTGTTGCACTACCCTTGTGTTCCCTTTTTGGTCGCTGACCCACACAACTTAACCCAATGCAAGAATGTTGATTTGGATGGGCAATTGAAAACACAGTTTTGTGTAGAATCCCAATGGTCCCAACAAATCATCTTCTTACTCTTTGTCTCTTCATCTTCCCAAAATTTCTACACTAATGTAAATTAGGAAACATAGAAGAAACAAATTGTTTTGTATTCTCTTGGTAGATTTTTTATACACCACGCTAAGATTGTAAATAGGTTGGTGGTGATTGTAGATGAATGACTTAGTTATTCCATGTTGTTGTAAGTTTCATATGAATTTGGGGTCGAGTTATTGCCGAATTTATTGAAGTGTATGATTGATTTGTATTCATGTCTAATTTTCTTTTATATATATCATGTTATAATCTAGTGATTGTATATGTATGTTGAGCTTATTGTAATTGTTGGCATGGTTACATTAATTACGCTATCATGCATTTCGACCATTACTAGTTGTCCACTCCCCTCGCTTGCTCATGACATGGAGGATCTGATTATAAGTTGGATCAGTGATGCACAAACAAGACGATAATTATGTGCATTGTTGAGTAGAATTGTGTCCATGGTCTAAACGTTGAATGTAGAGATTACATAAGCTTCTTAGAAATTCCAAGGGGTCGTTAGAAATTCATTTCAAAATTAGAGTGCATCAAGTCTATAGATATTTTTGTATGCAAAAGAAAAATGATTGAATGTTTAGAATTGAAATTCACATTCACAAATTAACTAACCTCCTTCATGGTTATTGGTGTTAATCAATCCTCTTTGGGTGGGTGTTCTGCAATTTTATCCCCATATATACGTTGTTATATTTGTAAATGAACAATTTTCCATTGTCCTTGCATACTTGTTTTGAGAACAAATATTGGTTTACTAAATAATTTCACATTGAAAAGTAGATGAAGATGGATAGTGAATTGTCATAGATCACTAGGTGCTCCATGTCGTGATTCCTTTTCAACCTTCCATGTCCAACTTTACCTGAATTATTTTTTGGGCTCCATCAAATTTAGCTTTCAAGCCTCCTTACCTAAAGGATTCTAATGCCTTAGAGACTATATATATATATATATATATATATATATATATATATAATTGCTTTTATTCCACTTACACACAACATTTTATTAAGTGAAAAATGAAATATATTTTACATCTTAATTCTTCACCTTGACATTAAGGCTATAGGTTACAAAAGAATACATAAAAATACAATCACTTCATGTGATGAAGATGTTGTTTGCACCTTATCCCTTATCTCTTCTTACTTCACCATTATGGAAGGATCACAATAAATTAATAAAATTCAATTTACTTAGAAAATTAAAAAAGTGAAAATAAATCCTAATAGATTTTTTTTTGAAGTAACCAAAGATTTGGTCATCATCAATATAGTCTCACAACAATAGAACAATAGAAGAAGGTTGTTGATAGATTAAGTATGATTTTTTTCCTTGACAAGTGAGTCCTCCCCACAAGTTGGCATTCCACATGTAGAAATCCATGTTGAAAGGATCCTGTAATAATGAAAAAATCATGATCATAAACTTGAAAATTTAAAATAAAATAAAATTTATGTCAGGTAAAAAAGTTGCCAAGGAGACATATGAAGGGTCATGGTTTCTAAGAAGATAACGTAAAAATAAAACCATTACCTTTTAATTCCTGATTGAGAAGCAACACGCCTGCATGACAAAATAAAATAGTAAATATTAAAATTAAGCAATTAATATTTGATAAAAGGCTTGAAAAACAACATAATCTTAGGTTTTAAAAATGATGTCAAGTTAATGAGATCATGTGGTTAGATTAGTTAATCCATGGTCTAACAATAAGGCAGGGCACTTGATATAATGATGACCTGAGTTCAAAACCATCTCAGACATGATCACCTTTGTTATAATGGGTTATTAATAGCACATGGTAAGGAAATGAAGTTAGTTGTGAATTTTGAGAACATAAATGAACCCTTGACATGTTGATAGTTGACTTGTGTTTTCTTAATGTTTTGCAACAATCTTATCGGAATTAATTCAGTTTTTATAAGAAATGGAAGAAATATTATAAGAAATGGGAGAAATATTTTAAGTGGAAGTCAAATACATTGAAAATTGAAAATTTGGGGATCACTTTATGGTAAAAGCATTGGTATGGTAAAAGCATTGGTCTTGCTAAAAGTATTGGTCTTGCTTGGGAGAGGTGTAAGGTTCAAATATCTCTTCTCCATAATAAAATGGATTTGTATCATGCTAAATGGATTTTTACCATATTTATGTGACATTGAAGTATTGAGGTTTATAGGTCTCCATGAATTAATAAAAACAAAAATTATTAATGAAAACAAAAACAAAAATGTAGAGCTYTAATAATTCAATCAAACACTATGTACTGATTTGTAGTTTAATAATTCAATCAAACACTATTGCAGAAGATGTACTTATTTATAACCCAAGGATAGATCAAGGGGTTCTGAGCCAGATGTGAATCTATCCGGAGATTACGGATTCAAATCTCTTGTTCCCCTTGGGTTAGGCCTTCATGGTCAAGCTAAAGTAAAAGAAACAGTATTTACCCATTAGCTTTGTTGTCTTTCATTGCAGGTCTGGTTCCTTTCTCGATTATTTGTGTCTCCGGTTCCTCCTTGGCTATAGACATATTTTTTACCTACATAAAATAACATGTTATTGTATCGAGAGGTCAGCCACAGTGAGTAAGAAATAGGATGTCATGATATTCTGAAATATGTCCAGCAAGAGAAAGGCACAGTTCTTAGCATTCTGTGTGTGGAAACTTACTAAATTTCTGTACTTAAGAATGTAAAACATCTCCATATAGCGCTGGGTCTGGTGTACTCCACTCTTTGAAATGTATTTCCAAAACCCATACACACTCGCCAAATTTATCAACTTCTCTGCGTAGATTTTCCATGTATAGCTGCAAATATGCCACGAAAGATTTAAGTAAAGTCAAATCTGTCATCACATACTGTCGTAAGATCATTAATGGAAAAACTCTTATGGAGCAGTCTTCGAAGCAATAGACCCACAATGACTGTGAACAAAAAGATAGTATGTTGCCCATACATCTGCCTTTGCAATATAGAGAATGATTTTGCTAATGATTTATTGGTTATTTGTGTGTAAACAATTTTAAGCCAATGCATTTTGAGTGAAGTTTGAACACTTCATTCAGCATCACAGTGACTAAAAGGACCTTGTTAGGAAATTAGAAAATAAAACTCCCCTTGTTTAGCTCAATTGATCAACTTCCACAGCATTGAAATTTGATATTATAATTGCTAAAATGCTCTTTTTGCCAATTAAAATTGCTGTGCATTACCTTTCATATATACGTTGGAGGCCAGCATCTGATACCTTGTTCCAATAGCTTGGCTCTTGTTTGCATCGTTCAAAAAACTTGGCAATCTTGTCACTAGCTTCGTCTCCGTTATTAGGGTCAATATGAAATCCAGAAAGCCCATCAATAATGATTTCAGCGGGGCCTCCTTTTGATGTAGCAAATGTCGGAAGGCCGCATGTCATGGCCTCAATCACAGTGAGCCCAAACGCTTCGTAAAGAGCAGGCTATAAGACAACCGCCGTCCAATGATATCAGCAGCCTTGCTATGGCTAATCTCATTACTTTCAAAACTAATGGAAACCAACATATTAATAGCTCTATCACAACAAATCCTGTAATTTCAACGGTAAGTCATTCATTAGGATTCCCTTCTTGCTGTAGTTAGCTGCATCCAAATGGCATGTCAAAATGAGATGAGGTCGGGTGCAAATCATGGAAGAATTGGCAGAATAGATACCTCTCTAAGAAGCATCGAAAGCATAAAGCTGAGGCAAGGAGAATATAAGCAGGAGCAACAGGCTTGGGATAAATGGCACTCAGATTGCTCCTCATTCGAGCAGTTTTTCTGACACGAACCCAATTGGAATCCAGCCGTAAAATTCTGCCATCTCAGTATTTGTAAATTGCAATCTCACAGCAATATAGCATCTCCGAATCCACCCAAATCGTTAGAATGGCGATTTGAACAACACAAATTGCGATTCCAGCAATTATTGATCTACCGGATTCCGGTGGATATGGGGCGATTTGAGTGCCCCATATACAATGCTAGAGCAACAGAGCCTGTATGCACAACAGTTTGGCGCAGTGCATAGTTTGATGAGCACGGATTGAACGTGCAGTTTTGAAATAAGCGCACCGGGAATGCACAAACGGAATGTTGAGAAGAGATGTGGCGAGGAAAAGAAGAGCACTGAAAACAAGTCAGGAGTAAGCGCAAATGCAGATTAAAATGCGCATAAACAATGTGGTCTAGAGACGAGGAACAATGCGCATCTGGAAGAGCCCGAGAGTGAGCACATGGATTTGCGTGGCATGAAATGATGTGGAAAGAAGCTAAAGAGATGCAGGCAAGAAGAAGAGCTTGAACAATCGTGCGCAGAAGATGAAGTATTAGACGAGGAGGACTAAGATGCAGCATACAGTCAAAGAGCCAAAATGTGAACAGTAAATGGAATAAATAGTTAGAAAGAGCATTAGTAAAGTCAGATAGGCAGAGTTGAGTAGAGAGTTGGCCAAGATTGAAGAGAGTGCCGAAAGCCTTGTACTTTGTACATTATGTACTCTGAGAAGTAATACCGAAGAGAATAGATTGGCCTTGACTCTTGAGTGTATGTATGCACGTTTATGTGTGAATTTGAGAATTTAGTGTTATCTCTGTGAGATCACTAAATGGCAGGCGGTTGTGCTAAGGAGTTGGTGATTTGGGACACCACGCCCTGACTGTGACCAGAAATACTTGCTTGAATGTAAGAACGAGATAGCAAAGTATTTCAATAGAAGAAATAAAAACTTACTTGTATAAAAGCCCCCTTTGTGTCGGCAATGTAGCGATATAATTCTCCATTCCTTACTCTGTCTTTCTGAGCACATATCCATCTGAAATCACCCTTCAAACTATACTTCTTTATAAGGCCGTGCATTTTTTCAATCTCTGCGATCTCTTCCCTGTCTTTTGATTTTGATGAATCAATGAAACCACCCACCACAGCAAGGTTCACCAGTTTCCTTAACCGTTCATTCTTACCAAACCATTCTACTAGTCCACTAAGATTTTTCACTCTGTCCAGCCTCGCCATGGAAAAGATTATGGGCTTCTTCCTGTCACTGAAGAAACCTCTGTTTTTACATTAAAAAGAATAACGTTAGTTTTCCTCAAGCATAAACACAGTGGTGTCACCGCCAATACCAATATAATATGGTATTAGAGTAATTTCAAATTTATTTGGAAATGCCTACAACCATACATTCATTGCACGAGGTGCTTTTCATTTCGAGGGAAGGAGATCTCTGTGTCTATTTTGTTTAAGGCTGGATGAGAAAGCTGACAAAAAAAGAGAATATATATATATATATATGAACTTACATATGTTCTGTGGTTTCAGCTGGATTAAACAAGAGTTCTTCAATAGATTCATGGAAAGCAGTAAGGCGACTCTGCTTCTCTGTGTAAGGGAAGTAGATGGTCATATCTGCTCCAGGTGACACAATGTTGAATTTGGCATTGAAGACATCAATTCCAGAAACCACACGGTATTCCCCTGGGAGTGTAAAAGCAGCATGGCTCTCATACTGCCCAACAGTATCTTTACTGCATCACTCACAACAAAACTGTAGTTTACTTCTTTATCATCTCAAACAATTTCAGTTAGTACATGAGATATTATAAGCTGTGTCTAAACTATGCTATCTCCTACAAATATATGATATGTCATGTTTGCAATAACTTGGCAAGGGTTCGAAAAAAAAAATCGGGAACAAAATGGGGAAGAAATGGTAAGTGGCCAGTGTGGTCCTCCCAAGCAACATTAAGAAAGTGAGTGCAAACCTGCTAAGCCACAGCCTAATAAGCATAGAGTTATGTATGATCCCTGAGTTTTGTCAACTGAAAATTATATATATAGAGAGAGAGAGAGATGAATTTAATGCAAAAACTATAGTGATTACATTAATAACTGTCTACATTCTAGCAACAAACAGAAACCCAAAAGACATAGTTTTCATACATGATATTGTGCACTATTTATGGGGCCACTAAAATTCCAATTCTAAAACATCACATTACATATAAGCAAATTGCCAATGGGTTGTGGTTCAATAGTGAAGGTGATGGCTTTCAAGCTGTCCACTAGGGTTCCAATTCCCAGACAGCATGTGCATTAGCTATGCACCGATGTTATGATTGACCGCTTGTGAGCTGGTTTGCCTGTGCAAGCAGGCTGCTTTGTGGTCAACCCTTGTGGATTGTTGCATGGAATTCTTTCTATCTAGTTTGTAGAAGCACCACTTTCAAGAAAAGAAAAAATACATAAGCTAGTAGGAAACTGTTGTTCCAAGATGAGGAAAAGAGTGTATCAGACCTTCCTGCAATTTCTTGATATGTGCTTGTAATAATGAAATCGGCATGATTCATTGCAAGAATGTCTGCTGTGAACTGACAAGAGAAATGGTACTTCTCATCAAACTTTTTCCAATTGATATCTGAATCTGCATATTTGGTCTTCTCCAGAGCATGTGCTATATTGCACTGAAGCACGGGGAAGTAAAATAGTAAAATTAATTGATTTTGATTATTTTACCAGAAGACAGGTGAGAAAGAAATTTACATGCACTTGACATCTAGGAGAATGGTTCAGAGGAACATACCTGAGTGACCTCCAGTTTCTTTGCAACCAAAGATGCTACCAGATTCCCATCACTGTAATTTCCAATAATTAGGTCTGGCTTATCTTGCAGCTTGGCAATTATTTCCTTTGATGAATCCTGAATTTAGAGATGATAATATCATAGCCAAGAAAACAGAAATAGATCACATAAACATAAAAGACACAGGACACTGTTTATTAAGAGGAAATGCCAATGACGTGTTAATAAATGATCCACACAAATGGATACATGCATCCATAAGTACATAGCACATATCAAGATGGACTTGTGTATATATACAAGTTACTATATAATTAAGGTTGCCAGTGTATCCTTGGGATGATCAGCATGCCTTGCAGACCCACATGGGTCATGCTATATAGGCCTTTCAGCTTTGCAGATCAACAAGCTCTTATTGTGCAAGCCCACGAGACCCATGTCATGCAGGTCTACTATATTTATAAATGCAGTCTGATGGAAATGAATATTTTAGTGTTGTCTCTCTGTGTGGGGGTGCCTATATGAGTGAGAATATTACCTCTGCAAACTTTTCAAGATAAGGCCAAACATCAAAACGAGAAACCCAATGTCGCAGAACTCCTTTTTCTGTTCTGAATGGTACTCTCAATATATGTGAATGTTGTGTATTAAGTATTTTCTCGATACTTTGGTTGCATTTAGTTCCTTGGGCCTCAGGAATGAGCCGAGTCACCTAACAACCATGGAATTCAGGATCAAGTAAGGATGCACATTGATACATTTTAAAATGTAGCAAATTGATGATTTGGAATATGAGAATTAAAGTTTAGCAGGTATTCTACTTACAAAAAAAATTAACTTAGCTACTAGAGATCTATATGCCAGGTAGGTAAGATTTTATGATACAAAAAAGTGCCTTACCACAATGATTTGAGGTGTAATGTCCAATCCTTGCTGCTTAATTCTGAGGAGCATTTCCTCTTCCAATGCCTTGACTTGATCCAATATGTACACAACCTACGTTTCATAACAGTGTTTAAGAACAGAGTTATCATTGCACCCTAAACATTAGTTGTGGAGTACATTAAATATTTACTCTAATCAATTACTTAAAACTCAAATGGCCGCTGTAAAGGAAAATAAAGGTCTCCAATGGTAGATTGATATGTTCAATCTGTGTTGTTCCGCACATATGTTTGGTGTATAAAGATAGATAGAGAGATGGGGAAAGATGGAAGCTGTTCATCTAAAATATAAATACAAAATGCTGCAGCATTTCCTATGGTTGTAAATTGTACTGCATCTTGAAGTGAAAAAAATGTATGCAGATTACAGTACCTGCCCACCAGTGTCTGGTAATCCCAAAACATCTGCCTGGCCAAAGTAACCATGAGGCGAGAATATTACCACACTGAACACAGTGGGTATCTTTCCTAAAAGTTTTTCCAAAAGAGCTGGATCAGGTGCCTCCAAAATTTCTAAGACTGACTGTATCATATCCAGTGCATGGCCTACATTTTCCCCCCATCCTTTCTCCAGTCCAATGTCTTGAAACCTATGGAATTGAAATATACATCATATTTTGTCTTTAGTGGCCAATCTTGAATAATTTCACACTTTCTTCTAGAATCTAAACAAAGCATCTGGTGACTAAGGAGTTACCTGTGATCAAACTCTTCATACAGTGTATCCTTTGGAAAGCTAGATAACATTTCCTCTGCCTTGCTCAAGGCTGATTGAAGTTTAGAAAGGCTATTTATACTCTCGTTTACCATGAATTTCTGCAAATAAAAGGATAAAGGTCAGATTAATTGTTCACCCAATATTCAATAGTGCATATGGATATGGATGCCAAAATTAGGATGCAGTCTGTTTGGGAGATGGGAGGAGATTGACAATACTCGAAAAGTAGAAAAACAAAAATATCATTTGAAAATGATCCAAATATGCCATATGATTTCAAATACAATATCAGAGGACTTTGTTTCCGTATTTAATGTGAGGTATCTGATACCTATTATGTACTGGGTATAAACTATGAATAAGTGAGTTACGTATGGTATCCTAGTTAAGCTTTGACACAAAACTAACAGAACAAGAAAACAACAAAATTTACCTGTCCTTGATAGTTATGTCCTTGCATAAAATCCAACAATGGCTGCATGCTTTCTCCATCACGAAAGAGACGTGATGCGAGATGCTTGCTTAAAAAATGGATTCCATTGCCAACTGATGAAGGCCTTCTCATATGGGGCAAAGATGCATTGAAGCATTCGAAATCCAGTTCCAATGCATATTCATCCTTGGCCCTGCAGACACATCACACTTGCAAATTTCAAACGATGATACATTACATAAAAAGATACAGAGATTGGTGTAGTGTACGCTGGGTTACTTGGTGAAAATTGAAAACCTCTGAAAATTTACCTGACATCCTTCCTATTTCTACAACCCCGTTCATTGGAAACTTAAAAGAAACTAATCTAACCTCTTTTGCTAAATTTACCATTCCGTTAAAGAACTTGCATATCAAATATTTCATTCTTCAATGGGTGCTATTAAGAATTGAAAATTCCCTATTCTGTCAACTTTTTCCCATGAAAACCTCACACTAGGATTAAAGGGATGTTTCCTCACATTCATGGATGGCATCCCTAGTAAACTTGTTGGTATAGACTAGTGTACCTTACGCAGGGGCATTTGAACCGGGTACTTGTTGGCACGGAACTAGCCAAATGCCCAGCAACATTGGAGACAATTGGTTGAACAAACCCCTTGGGCTACATATTTTTTCAACTTACCAATATACCAAGATACTTTAGCTTTGGATTTGAACCCTCCCTCTTTGAACTCTTGGCTTTTATTATACCAGGCTATCAAATGACCCTGCTAGTGTATAAAAATTACTAACATGGAAGTCCTGAAATATTTGATATAATTTCACCAAGAGAAGCGAGGTGCTCTACAATCCGGGAGGCAGAGATCTTTGTTACTTGATGTGTGTGTAACACTAAAAAGAATCGACATAAAAAAGGGTTGAACATATATAAACCTGAGATCTATCAATCATCCAAAGGTTTGCACATGGACTTCTTTTAATCCCTTGAGGTGCTTAATATATCCAGGGTTAAGATGGATCTATGCTAGTGTAATCCCTTACCATTGCTCATCCACAAGGCATTCCTTGAGCTGAAGGTATTCTGGCACAGTAAGCTGGTCTATCGAAAGATCCTCAACATTGACACGAACATACTCCCAAATTCCAGGCTTTGTTCGTATGGCCAAACCAATAAACGGTGGGACAATGACAGCTTCCTGCACATCAATGATTTTCCACTATGAACATCTGAAAAACTTAGCTTCTAAACACGCATACACATAATTGAACATGCCGAATAACCTGTGTGCACTGCAAGATATTCCCAAACGCCCCTTGTTGAATCTTCTTCCGTTCATCCTGACCTTCTATTACTGCTGCAAGCTCGTCAAATAACTGCTGTGGGTGCAGAATCCTTTTTCCTTCGGCTATATACCTATAACATACATAGCACATCACACTGAAGGAAATCCACACACATGAAATCACATTCTACTCATCTCAAGCTTAACTACACAAGTATTATTCTCTGATTAGAAGCTCTTTATTGATTGTAAAACACAAACCTAACATGACCATCCATAGACATTTGATATGATATAAAATCTATAATATCTCATTACAAACAGAAGCTTCAACAAGCTCTTACTTTGGAAGAAGATACTGAAAATCCAGATGATAGAATTGGTCCAAGATACAAGAGTATTGTTAGAATTGCTCCATGGTACTCATCAACAATGCTGTGTTTCAGTTTTATACTAAACGCAGTGCCAACACAAGGTTCTCACACACATATTGCATCCCAAGTCACCGTGTAGAATGTAAGTGCTTAACTCACCATCACAAAATATATATGATCGTTTTCAGTTTCATACTAAATACAGGGTCAACATAAGGTTATTACACACATTATATCGTAAGCCATGGTGAGTTCCTTATAAGAATAGAGTTACATTTAAGCTCTTAGCTTGGCCATCTCAAAATATATATGTGTTTTCGGTTTTATACTATATACAGGGCAAACACAATGTCCTTACACATATGATTTTCCAAGCCATAGTGTGGGCCAAGCCATAGTGTGGGTGTCTAATAAGAATGGTCTTACATTTAAGCCTTCAGAGTGTATATATATATATATATATATATATACTAAAGGCATTTAAATTCAGTACATTGCACTGGAACTGGTATAGAAGTTACCTGGTAAAGAGCTTTCTGAGAAGAAAACGATTTTGCCTTACTACTTCTGGCAGAGCATCTGTTATACTCTCAGACCGTTGCATAGAAGAGGCCATTTCTTTCAGCCAAGAAAAAGGGAAGTAGATCACAATCCAAATACGCAGGAGACCTTCTGTTAATTCTCTTCAGAATAAACTGAGAAAATGAATGAAATCAGACCACGATTTATATTGTTTTCTTCAAGCGACTGATTGCAAATCCAAGGCACGACAGTCACGAGGATTTCTAGAGACAGAAGGGATTTTATAGTCAATTCTTAGAATTCTCTGAAAACATCAATTAGCCAAAATGGCATTCAAATGCGGTGAAAGCAAACTGTTATACCAATTTGATTTAAATCAGTCTTTCATGGATTCTGAAAATTTTTAGTGACTTTTAACTGTTTTTACTTCAATTGTTTTCATGATGTCTATGTAGGGACTTAGTAAAATATTATCAAATCTCTTTTTGGGTTGACAGCGAAAAATATCGAAATGCAAGCTAGAATTATATTCTCATGGACCCAAAACAAAAACCAAAGAGAAGAGAGTGGAATATATTATGCAGTACTTGTTCGATAAGTTACAGAAAATGCCTTTCAGCACATATGTCAGACCAGAGGTATTAAGAAATGTGAAAAATACTTTAGAACTAGGAGAGGATTTATATTTTTGAAAGGCAATATGCTATATACTAATAGCTGGATTGCGAGGTGCTTGAAACCCATTCCTCTGGCCGATGCCATACAAATAACAAATACAGATGAAAAAACTGCAGTCGTTAGTGTGAAGCTTGGATTGCTTTGTTTTTACAAATTGAGGAATTTTTTATTTAACACTTATGGGGTTTCTTTAGCTTATCGAGATCATTTTTGTGATCTATTAAAGTGTGTTGGTTGTATGTTATAAATAATCTATAAATAATCTCATTGAAGAGAAACTTTGTGAATGTTATGATGTTAGTGTTATGTAATCTATTTATTTATTTATTTATTTTTATTTATTTATTTATTTTTTTATTTTTATTTTTTATTTTTTTCCTTCGGGGATGTGTGTGTGAAGGGGGATGTGTGTGTGAAGGGAATGATTTTTGGGGAAATTCATTGGGTTTCACAGCATGCTTATTTAAGAGTCAAATATGTTTCTTGTCCGAATTGAATCTGAATGGGGAAAAACACCCCTTAGCACAAACCACTCCCTGTTAGTCGAAAGAGATTATGGTCGAAAGAGATTAACTGCAATATTGGAGTCAAACAAGGTTGTCCCTTGTCCTCTACCCGTTTTGGCATATAAATTGACAAGTTAGAAGATTGTTTGGATAAAACAGGCCCTACTCATTGGTATTGTCATCAATCTTCTTCTTTATGTTGATGATATCGTTCTTATGGCAAGGAGTCCCATGATCTTGAAAACCAACTAAGAATCCTCAAGGATTTTTGCTCCAATATGGGTATGAATGTTAATACTGATAAGACTAAGGTCATGATTATTAAATCCAATAAAATCACTTATGATACCTTCATATATGACAACAACAATTTGGAGGAAGTGACTTCATACAAATATCTTGGAATTGATATTCACCACAAGCTCAACTGGAATTATAGCATTGAGAAAATGATTATTCGGGGATGGAAAGCTTATTATGGGTTTGAAAACAATTGTAATCCAACCGATCTTTGGATATGGGATAAGAAGAAACTCCTCTTTGAGACTCTTGTTACACATGTTATTCTTTATGGATGTGAAGTCTGGAGCTATAGTATCTCTCGTGAATCGTGGAGAAAGATATAGCAAATACAAAAGAATTTTATAACCTATAATCTCAAAATTAAAGGAAATACACCATATCCCATCATTCTCTTAGAAACAAGTCTCTCCCCCATTGAGAGCACGGCTATGACTAGATACAGATACCTAATGTATAAGAACAAGTTAAACAACATGGAAGACAATAGGCTTCCTAAAATTGCTTCAAAATCGAGTTGTAACCACCATCGACTCAAGCTAGAATGGCATAAAGATGCCCAGTCTTGGCTAAACTATTGGGGAATCATGGAAGACACCATTTTCAAGAATAAAGATACTATTAAAAATATTATCAACTATTGGGGAATAATAGAAGACACAATTTTGCAGAATAAAGATACTATTAAAAATATCATCAAATCAAAATTTAAGGAGAAAATGTAGTGTGATAAAGAGTTAGAGGAAAAAAGAAAGTTAAGGTATTATAAAGAGGTAATCAACCCTAACCTAGAAGATCGAAATTATCTATCTGTTTTACGAGTGTAAAGAAAAAAATAAATATTGCTAAGATAAGAACTAATTCTTACGAGTTCCATAGTGAAAGTGGGCGTTGGTCAATTCCTAAAACGTCATGGGATGAAAGAATGTGTCACCTTTGTGGCACTAAGAAAGTTGAAGATGAAAAACACTTTCTCTTAGATTGTCTAGCCTATACCCACATTAGATCTCATTTTCAAAATATTTGTCACACTACCAACCTTCCTCACCTCTTAACTCAACAAAACTATGGTGATCTTGGAAAGCTTCTCTTAATGTTTTTTTAGCACAGAAACAAAATTCTAAAGGATCACAAGTAATCACTTACACTCTTAAGGTCCAATAAACCAATTCTCTGAGGTATGCATACTCTACCCCCCTCTAGATTTGAACTTGTGACCTCTTAAGAGGAAACACATGTTCTTAACCATTAGACCCACTCAAACTGTTTAATAAATAGATAGATACATTTTTAATTTAAATTTTTCAAATATTTATTTATTTTAATCTTATTTATTAAAATTTTCAAATATTTATTTATTTTAATCTTATTTATTAAAATTTTCAAATATTTATTTATTTTAATCTTGTTTTATGTTTAATAAATCTAAACTTAATATATATGATATACATTTTAACATAGATAATATTTTAAGTATCAATTTTTTTTTAATCTTTTTATTTATTATATGTAAGTATAAAATGAGTATACATCAATATGCATAATAATTATGAATTATTGTGAACTAGTCATACTATAACAATTATTGGATGGTAATCATTTAAAACATGATATAACTTTATAATGTAAGTTTTATAGAAGTTCTTTTTTATATGTGGTTATTATTATTAAAATAATTTCAGATTCTCTTTAATTTATTATTATAATTATTTTTTAATTTAAAATTATTATTTATATATTTAGAATTTATTTATTTATAATTTTTATAAAAGTTCTTTTTGATATGTGGTTATTATTATTAAAATAATTTCAGATTCTCTTTAATTTATGATTATAATTATTTTTTAATTTAAAATTATTATTTATATAATTAGAATTTTTTATTTGTGATTATTATAACTATGTTACTTTTCTATTTTAAAATGTAGCTAAATATAAAATTCTGTATGGCAAATTCTCAAATACCAAAAAATTTGCTAATCCAATTCATATTCTTTCCTTGAGTATTAATATTATTTTGTCCTTTTCTTTAGTGTAGCATTGAAAAACTTGTGATTCTAATCATGGTTTGCAAGTTTCTTTTAAATTTAGAATTTTATAAATTATTGTATATTTTAAGATTTCGTTTCACTAATATGAATTTTATTTTTGTGTTTATGGTATATTTTAAGATTTCGTTTCATTAATATGAATTTGGTTTGTGTGTTTATTGTTATATGGTTTACATATTACATAATTCAAAGGAGGTGGGTATTAATGTAGAATGAATTTTAATATAACCATATTTTGGTTTATTGAATTAGAAATGGCTTATAAGGTATGGTAATTAAAAAAAAATTGTATTTAGTTTTTAAACTTTATTTATTTTGTAGTTATTGTTTAATTTTATTTTTTTTTATCATGTTTGGTGAAATCGTTATTTTTTGTTGGATTACTGAGAGGGGGTGAATCAATAATAAAGCAATTTAATCATTTTTAACTACAAAATGCAAGTGTTATATCAATGTAATATTATCATCCAATAGTTGCAGAGTAAATAAATAATGAACAAATAAGCAATCATACACATACACAGTACACCAGTGTTTTTACGTGGAAACCAAAGTAGGAGAAAACCACGAAATGTTTTTTCTTATATGTCTTTAATAATTACATTCATTGGAAGCCACAACTTCCTTTGTTTTCCAGCTGCAACTGGAAGGAGGCTCCAACCCCCTAGTTTCTCAAGCTACAACTTGAGGGAAGCTCCAACTCCCCAATTCTCTAGCTACAACCAGAAGGAGGCTACAACCGAAAGGTGGCTACAACTACTTGTCCTTACCCCGTCCAATCGCCCTGTCGTAGAAATAGAATGATGGAACCACTGTCACACTATCACTATGAGATATACTGCTATAAACCTGTACCAATCAACCTGCACCAAACAACCTGTAACAACATGTACCAAACAACCTGTAATCAACCTGTACCATAAACAAATGCATCAACCATGCACCAAACCTGTACAAATAACTTGTCACAATAACATGTCCAAACAACCTATAACAACAACCTGTCTCATCAATCTTATCAACCAAATCAGATCTACTCACCAAGATCAATTACCAAGACAACTCTTAACCATATGCACAATATCACCAAGATGTGCATCAACCAAGCATAACACAACAACTCATAATCATCACCAAGATCAATATGTGTTTTTAATAATATACCAAGACAAGTATGCTACATCATCCATAAACCATGTGTCAACAATACTACTAACAAGTGCCTCCATCCATGTACCAAGTATGTACCAATCATGCATCAACTACTCATCAACTATGACTCGTCAAGATGTACCAACATCATCAACTATACACCTCATGTATATGCCAACTCATCAAATACTTGTATCTGTTGAATTAATATTGTAACTGCAAAGAGTATTCTATTAATTATTCATTTATTATTCATTAGATCAATCCCCTTTTGTGGATTGATCATGTCGGGCATTGTAATTGACCAAATCCCCTTTTGCAGATTGGTCAAACCCTAAATATATTATGCAAATTGAGAAGTTGGCCCCCAGACGATTAAAGTGGTTTTAACCACTCAGAAAGACAAGTCAGCCCTACCCGGTGAAGAGACACCTTTCCATCTCCTGTCAGTTTGTATAAATAAAGGAAGCCAACACCTCATTTGTTCACTCACTCAGCTCACTCATCTAGTGTGCAAGTTTGAAGGAAGTTGTAGTTACCAATTATCAAAAGAAGGAAGAGAGAGAGGCACATTGCTTAGTAGAGGATACTCTATAGTGTTTGGTTTATTTTCTTGGTATTGTATTGGCTATCTATATTAAAGAATTTTTTGTTGGGTTTTCTTCCCATGAGGGTTTCCCAAGATAAATGTTGTGTATCTTGTGATTGTGTTTCTCTCAGTGATCCTATCTATGCTATGGTTATCTAGTAAATTGAAAAGAAACCTAATAATACCTTAAACCTCAACATGGTATCAGAGCTAAGCTGAAGAGAGCATATTTCACTGGATAAAGAAAAACATCATTGTTGTCGTACAAGAAAATTAGGGATTTTTATTGAAGAGGAATTTTAGCCTAAAACTCATCAAGGAAGTATGCCCTAGCCTAAGGAACTCTTTGGCACCTTCAACAGATATTTTCAGTGGATAAAACTCTCGGAAAGTGAAACCCTAGTTTTCACCGGTACCAAAAAACCAGAAAACCAAAAGTATCAGTCTAGAATTACGCTGGTCAAGTTTGAAGGGGTAAAATTTGGATTTTCTGAAATCTAATTGCACCAGGATACTCGTCTCAGCCAAGCACACCTCCTGGTAACTTCAAAATTAAATTCTGAGCATTTTCATTTTGTGGTCATTTTCCTAGCTCCGGGTAAAGATGTTTGCAAGCACTAAGCTTGTTGACAAGATAGAAGGTGTGGACAACTTTTGTTCCTGGAAGTATAGGATTTCACTCATTCTTGAAGAGAATGACCTAGCAAGATTCATTAAAGAATATGTATCAAAACCTTATGATGCTGCAGCTAAAGCAAAACACCAAAAGGACACAGTTAGGGCCAACATAATCATTGCAGATTCTATTAAAGATCACTTGATTCCTCAAGTGGCTTCAAAGAAGACTCCAAAAGAAATGTTCGATGCCCTAACTAGATTATATGAAGGAAGGAACATCAATCGAAAGATGAATCTAAGAACTCAACTCAAAAGTACAAGGACGTAGAAAGCAGAAACAATTCAGGAATATTTCTCCAGAATATCACAATTCAAAAAACAACTAGAAGCAATTGAAGATACTATAGATGAAGACGAACTTATAATGACAACCCTTAATGGTCTCACAAGACCTTGGGATGAATCCATCCAAACTATTTTTGCCAGAAAGGATAAACTACACTTTGACAGTCTTTGGGAAGAATGTGTTCAAGAAGAAGCAAGAGTAGCTAACCGAGAAGCATTGCTATCAAGAGATGAAGATCAATCCCTAGCTACTCATACTAAAGGAGAAAGAAAGAGGTCTTAATTCTAGAAAGAAACTCATAAGGAGTCTCACCCCCAAAACAAATTCATACATAAAGAATCTCACCCTCCAAGGAGATTCCAGAAGTTTCAGAAAGGTCAAAGAAGAGAAAAGGATTTCTAAGAATTGTCCATTGTGACAAGATGGAATATATTTCTAAGAATTGTCCAACTAGACGAGAAGAATACAATAAGATAAACAAGAGGCACCATGCCCATGCAGTTGAAGATGAAGAGCCACCCACAAAGATGATAAAACAACTGATTGAAGACTATGTCTTAATCTCTACCCTCTCAGGATCAGTGTCACCTGGTGAGGACACTTGGCTCATAGACAATAGTGCTTCCAAGCACATGACAGGTCAAAGAGACATTCTCTCTTGCCTTACAGAAAAGAAATTTCCCCAGAAAGTTACACTTGGAGATGATTATCAATACCCTATCAAAGGAATAGGAGAATCAAATTACAAACTTGATTCAGGGACCCCAATGAAGATGAAGGATGTACTATATGTACCAGGTTTGAAAAAGAACTTACTTTCAATCTCAACTCTAGAAAAGAAAGGCTTCAAAGTTTCCTTCATAGATGGAGAAGTTCTTATGTGGCCCAAAGGAAAAACCATGGAAGAAATAGTTGTTATTGGAAAAGAAGAAGGTGGCTTGTATAAGCTAAAGGGTCACTCAGAAGCAGCCTTGACCCATTCCATTGAGAATCCATGTGAACTTTGGCATAGTGGATTAGCCCACATCAAATACAAAGCATTACCATATGTAAGCAAGGCAGACACAGATCTACCAGAATTCAAGGTTGACCATGAAGGAGTGCGCAATGGATGTGCACAAGGAAAGAACATCAAGAACCCCTTCCCTAAGAGAGACAATAAAGCATAAGGATTCCTAGAGCTCATTCACTCAGATGTATGTGGCCCAATGCCATCAACCTCCATCAGTGGGTATGTATACTATGTATCTTTTATGGATGACTATTCTCGTAAAACTTGGGTTTACTTTTTGAAATCAAAAGATGAAGTGTTCAGTAAATTCAAGGAATTCAAAGCCTTGATAGAGAATCTTTCTGAAAGAAAGATTAAGATACTTAGGTCAGATAATGGAGGAGAATACACCTCAAAAGAGTTTGCAAACTTTTTCAAAGATGTCAGGATCAAGAGGGAGCTCACCACTCCCTACAATCCTCAACAAAATGGTGTAGCAGAAAGAAAGAACATAACTATAATGGAAGCAATGAATACCATGATCCATGATCAAGATCTTCCAATGCACTTATGGGCAGAAAACAAGAACATCAGTGTATGTACATAACAAATTGTCCCATAGTGCACTTGGGTTCAAAACTCCTGAAGATATGTTCTTCTGAAAGAAGCCACAAGTAAGCCATCTCAAAATATTTGGCTTCCCAGTATTTGTACACATTCCGAAAGAGAAGAGAACCAAGTTGGACCCTTCTGGAAAGAAGGGAATATTTGTTGGATGCTGTGAGGTCTCCAAAGCCTTCATATTTTATATACCAGATTACCATTATATTGATATCAACATGGATGTAACCTTTGATGAAGATGCAACACTTAATAAATCAAGAATATTCCATCTTGAAGAAGTATATGAAGAAGAACCTGTAGTTCCCAGAGTTGCAGAACCAGTGAGGGAAGTCATAACTTCCCCTGATGAGGAGATTCTAGAAGATCATGACATAATAGAATCTCAAGAACCTCCCCAGATGGAAATCTCCCACAAGAGAAAGCCAACCTGGGAAAGGGAAATTATTCAATATGGAGAGAAGTATGGTGCCCCCGAATGAACCATGAGACAAATGAAGAAACCCAAGCCATTCTCCAGTTATATGGCTTTGATGTGTGATATCTTAGAGAAGGAGCCTACTTTCTTTGAAGAAGCTATTCATAAGAAAGAATGGGAAGATGCCATGACAGAAGAATACCAATCCATTATAAATAATGATGTATGGAAAATAGTTCCCAGACCGAAGAGCAAGGAAGTGGTATCTTCCAAATGGATTTCCAAAATAAAACATGTTGTTGATGGAAGTATTGAGAAATATAAAGAAAGGTTTGTTGCTTGTGGATTTTCTCAAAAGGAAGGCATTGATTATGATGAGACATTTTCTCCTGTATCCATATATACTTCAATCAAAACCATCATAGCCCTTGCAGCTAAGATGAAATCGAAGTTACACCAAATGGATGTGAAAACAACTTTCTCAAATGGTGTCATTGAAGAAGAAGTGTATATAGAACAACCTCAAGGATTTGAAGTTGAAGACAGGAAGATTCATGTCTGCAAGTTGAAGAAGGATCTGTACGAATTGAAGCAAGCTCCTAGAGCTTGGTATGGAAGGATTGACAGTTTCCTGACGAGCTTGGGATTTACCAAGAGTAAAGTTGATTCTAATCTTTAATTCAAGGTTATGAATGATGAGCCTGTTATATTGTTGTTGTATGTGGATAACTTATTCTTAACTGGAGAAGAAAATCTCATCATTAATTGTAAGAAGAAGCTCACTGTAGAATTTGAGATGAAAGACCTTGGCCTAATGCACTATTTCTTAGGTCTTAAGGTCTGGCAGAGCCTAGAGAAGATCTTCCTTAACCAAGGGAAGTATGCAATTGAAATACTGAAGAGATTTGATATGTTGGAGTGCAAATCCATGAATACACCCATGGAAACAAAGTTGAAGCTCATGGTTGACACTTTGTCAGAATTTATTGATGTTACATTGTACATACATATCATTGGATCCTTGATGTATTCGACGAATACCAAGCTAGATATATGTTTTTCTCTGAACACCTTGAGTCGGTTTCTGGTAGAGCCCAAACGTGTTCACCTGGTTGCTGCAAAACATGTGATGAGGTACCTTAAGGGTACATTAGATTGTGGTCTCAGTTATAATGGATATCGTGACTTAAGACTGAGTGGTTCAACCGATTCAGATTGGGTTGGAAGTGTCTCTGACAGAAAGAGCACTTCGGGTTGTTGTTTCAGTCTGGGGTCATCCATGATCTCATGGAAGAGTAGGAAGCAATCAAGCATTGCTCTCAGCACGACAGAAGCATAATACATTGTTGCAGGTTTCGCTAGTTGTGAAACCATATGGCTTCGGAATTTGTTGACAGATCTATTCGATCTAGAGATGGAAGAAACCATGATCCTATTTGATAACCAGAGTTGCATAAAGATGACATAGAACCTTGTGTTCCATGACAAGTCAAAACACGTAGAAATCCGATATCATTACATCCGTGATATGGTGCAAAGAGGAGCCATAAATCTCCAGTATGTTAGCACAAATGAACAGGTTGTTGATGTGTTGACCAAGCCTCTATCTTGTGTAAAGTTTGAGAACTTTCGAGATAAGCTTGGTGTAGTCTAAAAGTACCTCCCTCGAAAGGGGGAGTAGTATTGATGCCAGCCTAGAGCTGAATATTTCCAGCTTCGTGCTGATGTTCTTGTGATTCCAGCCTAGTGCTGAAGATTTCCAGCTTCGTGCTGATGTTGTTGTGATGTCATCCTCGTGCTGAATATTTCTAGCTTCGTGTTGATGTTGTTGTGATTTCAGCCTCATGCTGAAGATTTCCAACTTCGTGTTGATGTTGTTGTGATGCTAGATTCGTGTTGAATATTTCCAGCCTCGTGTTGATGTTGTTGAGATGCTAGCTTCGTGTTGAATATTTCCAACCTAGTGTTGATGTTGATGATGCTCCAGCCTTCGTGTTTGATGTTGTTGTTGTTGATGATTCTCTAGCCTTTGTGTTGTGATATTGTTGATGATGATGTTGTATCAACCTTGTGTTGTTATTGATGATGATGTATTAGTGTTATACTAATCCGTGTTGATGCAGATGATGATGATGTCATTTCATCTCCCTGGTGTGAATGATGATATTGATGATGAGAAAAACTTCTGATGATTTATAGATATGCCATTCAGTGTTCCAGATGTTTTTTATGTTGTTTCCCCCCCCCTCTCTCTCTCTCTCTCTCTCTCTCCTGATGTTCTTGTAGAAAACCCTTCTTGTTAAAGGGGAGTGTTGAAATATTGTAACTACGAAGAGTATTCTATTTATTATTGACTTATTATTCATTAGATCAATCCCCTTTTTTTGATTGATCATATCGGGCATTGTAATTGACCAAATCCCCTTTTGCGGATTGGTCAAACCCTAAATATATTATGCAAATTGAGAAGTCGGTCCCCAGGCAATTAAAGTGGTTTTAACCACTCAGAAAGACAGGTCGGCCCTACCTAGTGAAGAGACACCTTTCTAGCTCCTACCAGTTTGTATAAATAAAGGAAGTCGGTGCCTCATTTGTTCACTCACTCATCTCACTCATCTAGTGCACAATTTTGAAGGAAGTTGCATTTACCAGTTGCCGGAAGAAGGAAGAGAGAGAGGCGCGTTTCTTAGTAGAGGATATTCTCTAGTGTTTGGTTTATTGGCTTTGGCATTGTATTGGTTATCTATATTAAGGAAGTTTTTGTTGGGTTTTCTTCCCCATGAGGGTTTCCCAGGATAAATGTTGTGCATCTTGTGATTGTGTTTCTCTCAGTGATCCTATCTATGTTATGGTTATCTAGTAAATTGAAAATAAACCTAATAATATCTTAAACCTTAACAATATCAACCATGTACCCAACATGTACCTCAACCAAAATCCCTCATCAATTTCATCATCCAAATATGATTTGTAACTCTATAATAGACCTGGTGTATATGATCACATACTTGCAAACCTTGCTTAACTTTAACAACAAGAGACTATCATTTTCATCAAACTTTACTTTAGTCTCACATGACTAATTTTGGATTAGTCAACAACCCTAACTTGAAATAATCATAACTATGTACTTGTAATGAATAAATATCTGAAAATAGTACACACTGTTCTTCAATATCTTTTATGCAATTCCTCCAGGTTTCACTACTTGGAACCTCTCAAAACAAGATTTATAGAAAAAATGGCATACCTTGTTGAATTATGGCTTATTCTAGAGAGAGAAATTGTAGAGTGTGCCCCGCATATAATGTTTGTTGTATGGATATGAAAATGGTACAAAGAATACTACAGACTGTACTATAACCAATACATTTGGTCTTACTAAATTTGGATCTGTTATGAATAAGTTATGACGTTTTTACCCAAAACACTTGTTTTAGACTAGTTTCAGGACTAGCCACAAACCTTGTTTTCCACGAAGTGTAACTCCAAAAATAAAACGACCCACAAGCTGAAATTTTCATCATGACTACTTGGATATGTTTCCTCAACGAACTCTAGATTTCGAGGTCTGGATCATTCTAGAAAAAAAATTATTGTGAAAATGGTGAGATGACCTGTAAATAACATACTTTAGAAAGCATCATCAAAAGAATTTATCCTCCCTTGAATTTTGGCCTTCTTTACTTCACCTTCCCTCTGAAATTCTCCTTAAATACCCTTTGGTTACCTTAGTCACTTGTAGATATTCCATATGCTCAAGTGTAATTAAATGAGAGACCCTTGCCTCTTATTTATACTTGTATGTAGCTTCCTCAAAGGGTTACCTTCTAATCATCTTAAACCACTTTCCTTATTTTAAGGCTAACCCACTTCTAACCATTTGTCCACTTAGTAATTTCTCCATTAACTTTATTATTTAAATAATTTCTTTTGTATCTACTTTGACTTATAGTACACTCATCACTTCACTTTATTATTTAAATAACTTCTTCTTTGCAACCACTTTGACTACTTTGACATTTTGGGGCTTCTAGATGACTCATGAGGGTTCTCCAATTTCACATGGCCATAACTCTCTAACCATGAGGAGTTATGTGGCATTCCACATACCACCGAAAATGGCATGACATGTACTATCCATCTAGAATAGTCTTACCTTCAAATATATTAAAACCCATACCATTATACATCAAACAAACTTGGGTCCATTACCCAAACCTTTGTGCTACTAGAATTCGCTACCAGACTTTCTTCAAGGGTTGACATCAATGACAACCAACCCAAATAATCAACATTATTGCATATTTTAATATTTTGTTTCATTAATATGAATTTTATTTTTGTGTTTATTGTATATTTTAAGATTTCGTTTCATTAATATGAATTTTATTTTTGTGTTTATTGTTATATGGTTTACATATTACATAATTCGAAGGAGGGTGGGTATTAATGTAGAATGAATTTTAATATAACCATATTCCAATTTATTGAATTAGAAATGGCTTATAAGGTATGGTACTTAAAAAAAAAATATGTATCTAGTTTTCAAACTTGATTTATTTTGGAGTTATTGTTTTAAAAAAAAAAAATTATCATGCTCGGTGAAATCGTTATTTTTTGTTGTTTAAATTGCATTTTTGAATGCATAAATTGTCAACGGTTTTGTAGCATCGGGAAGTATTCTCACATTGGCCTTGGTGTCGGGCATGTGGGAATCTTTATTGACACTCACATTGCATTTTTATTTTTGTGAAAACCCCTTTTTTGTAGAGTTAGGGCTTGGAATTGTTATTGTAGGGGCTTGGCACTCACTTGGAGGAATAAACAATTCTAATTTAATGTTGAGTTGAGAATGGGCTCATAAAATCACTCTTAGACTCCTATAAAAGGAGAGGAAATGTGAGGAGATGTCACACATCTTATTTTGTCATCAAGGTGTTGGCATGAGTGAGTGAGCACTATTGCCAAGGAGATTGGGGAGATAAATTTCAGCAAGGAAATTTTTCACTTGGGAAAATCTGATCTACGATTTCTAAACCTTCTTTCTCAGTTTTCCAGCCAAGGAGGAGGAGCCACACATGTGATCTCACACGTGAGAGAAAGAGGAAGAAGAGGTTGGACATGTGAGATGCATACGATGCATTGATTGTAGGTCATACCACACGTGTGAACCACAACAACAGATTTAGTTGCACATGCAGATCATACATTCTGTACAACAGACCATACCGCACATGGGGGACCGTACAGGGAGACGTCAACAGTCGTACAGGTGACGTCAGCAGGGCCATACAACATATTTGTGAGTTGGAATGGTTTTCTAGAATTTTGCTAAAGTTGTAATTTCTTTGAGAGGACTGCTTTTGTCCTCAAGTTTTTCAATCTGAAAATTTTATCGAACACTAATTTGTGTCTCTTGTGTATGGATGATTTCTCCCCGATCTTTGTGCTTCCGCTATAATTTTTTTTCATAATTTTAGTGTAAAATTATCTAGTGATTACAACCCTGGTTTGTTGTTTGAGGTCACTTGGAAGTAATTTTCAGATCTGGAATTGAATGCATTAAATGCTTAAAAATGACATAAATGGATCAGCGCCCTGAAAACCCCCAAGACACTCGAATTATACAGACTTAACCACTCAAATCTGTAGTTCCAAAAATTTCTAGTCAAATTTTCAAGTAAAATTGATCAGAAAATATACCAAAAAAATAAAATGTTTAAACTGTGTTATAACAATGTTTTTATTATCATTATTGTATATAAAGGAGTTGTATGCTTTTGCTTTTGAACAATTACTGGAAAAAAAATTATTATTTAAAATAATTAAAAATAAATCTATACATCTAAAAATAATGTTACCTTTCAACATAATGCTTCAACATAATAGGTGAGCAACGAAATAGTCTCTATAATAGCGGGCATTACGGTGTCGTATATCTGCAGGTGAGCAACGAAATAGTCTCTATAGTGAGCAACGAAATACAGGTATTCTACAGGTATTTTCTTCCAGGTATTCTACTCTATGTGAAATCTCGGTACGCAAGCTACGCCTGTTCAAAGGTCCTGCAGGTCGTGATTTCCCTGTTCAAGTTACACATCGAAAACCACAGTTCAGAACCCGCAGGTGTTTGACTTTACACAACGAAAACCCCAATTCAGGACTCGCAGGTAAGCGTCCGATCCGAGTCCATCTCAGGTAAGCGTTTGCAGGCTCCAG
>ML779372.1:300715-310952 GCA_009831015.1 Picea engelmannii
AAATTAGAAGTGGGTTAACCCTAAAATAAGGAAAGTGGGCAAAGTGACCTAGAATATGTTTTTAAGGAAGCTACTTGGAGAGTATAAATAAGAGGCAAGGCTCTCTCATTTAAGACACACTTGAGCATATTGAATACCTATAGATGTCTGAGGTAACCAAAGGATATCTAAGCTGAATTTCTGAGGAAAGTGAAGAAACGAAGGCTGGAATTCAAGGAAGGATAAATTATTTTGATGAAGCTTTCTAAGGTTGGTGCATGGTTGATGCACTTGTTTATGGTACAGGTTGATTACAGGTTGAGGTATAGGTTTATGCATGATGACAGTGAAGTGATGAGTGTACTATAATTCAAAGTGAATACAAAATAAATTAATTCGAAAATAAATTTAATGGAGAAATTAGAAGTGGGTTAACCCTAAAATAAGGAAAGTGGGCAAAGTGACCTAAAAGATGCTTTTAAGGAAGCTACTTGGAGAGTATAAATAAGAGGCAAGGCTCTCTCATTTAAGACGCACTTGAGAATATTGAATACCTATAGGTGTCTGAGGTAACCAAAAGATATCTAAGCCCAATTTCTGAGGAAAGTGAAGAAAAGAAGGCCGGAATTCAAGGAAGGATAAATTATTTTGATGATTCTTTCTAAGGTTGGTGCATGGTTGATGCACTTGTTTATGGTACAGGTTGATTACTATTTGAGGTAGAGATTGATGCATGGTTTATGAATGGTTCAAGTTTATCGGTACATGTTTACAGCAGTATATCTCACAGTGATAGTGTGACAGTGGTTCCATCATTCTACTTCTACTTCAGGGCAGTTGGACGGGGCAAGGACAGGTGGTTGTAGCCACCTTCCGGTTGTAGCCAAAGAACATAGGGGGTTGTAGCCTCCTTCTAGTTGTATCCAGAGAATTGGGGAGTCGGATCTTCCCTCAGGTTGTAGCCTGAGAAACTAGGGGGTTGGAGCCTCCTTCCAGTTGCAGCTGGAAAACAAAGGAAGTTGGTGCTTCCAATGAATGTAATTCTTCAAGACATATAAGATAAAGCATTTCGTGGTTTTCTCCCAATTTGCGTTTCCACGTAAAACACTGGTGTACTGTGTATGTGTGTGATTGTTCATTTCTTATTGCTCATTATTGTATAATAATTCTACATTGATATAACACTTGGATTATTTGGAGAAAAAGGATTATAATTACGCTATTACTGATTCACCCCCCCTCTCAGTAATCCAACCCCTTGCGCCTTGTAGCACTTGTCATCTTTGAGCTCTATAATCAGATTCATGCCTCCCTCTTGTAGCCTAGTGAAAAAATCCTTGTTCCCTATCATGTGACAAGATGCTCTGCTTTCAACAAGCCACATGTCTGGGACTACTATGCTAGATATACAAGCTATGAAGAAAAAATACTCCTCGAAGATTTTGGAAAACTCTTCCACTGCTACAGTGGTTTTCATATGCGATTGGTTCTTCTTCTTCTTCTCTATACATTGTGAGGCATAGTGTCCCATCTTGTGACATTGGAAACATTTGACTTTTGAGAAGTCATTTTTCTTCTCTCCACCCTTCTTTTTCTTCTTCTTTCCCTTGCCTTTGCTTGCAAGAGCCAACCCTTCTTCATCCACAATTTGTGGTGAATATGAAGATCTCGATTGACCAATTATGATATCATCCTGCAGAAAATCATCCCATAACAGTTTCCAATCAGGGATTTTCTCTTGAACTACAACTCCACGGATGAACACATCCCATGAATTTGAAAATATATCCAGTTCCACATGCACTAACTCAGAGTCTTTAGTCTTCTCACCTACTATTGCTAACTCACCCCTGATATGTGTTAGTCGAGTAAGGTAGTGAATCACACCTCCTCCCTTATCCATATTGGTACTTTTCAATCTCTCCTGAAGCACCATCACCTTGTTTTCATTTTTAATTTGGTAAAGGTCATTCAAGGCAGCCCGCATCTCCTTCGCGGAATTTTTCCTGGGGATATGAGGGATTATGTGATCCTTCACCCCATCAAGGAGTATGATATTTGATTTTTCTTCACCCTTCTTCCAAGCTACCAATAAAGCTTCATTTGCAAGATTTACAGCCTTATCATCAAAATGGTCAAGGATATCATTGACATCCAAGATTAGAGTTACCCTTTCCTTCCAAGTGGCAAAGTTTTGAGCACCCTAAAGCCTATATTCCATTCTCAAGGTCATGGCCATTTATGAAAATGATTATGTGTTGCAGATCTGAACTTATGTGTTGTATATCTGAACTTTTGTGCTGCATATCTAAACTTATGTGCTATATATCTGAACTTCTATGTTGTAGATCTGAACTTCTCTACTGTAGATCTGAACTTTTGTGTTGCAGATATGAAGTTCTTTGTTGCAGATCTAAAATTTTGTGTTGCAGATCTGAACTTCTATGCTACAGATATAAACTTCTTTGTTGCATATCTACTTTTAATATTGCTTCTTCAACAGTCCTGCTCTGATACCACGTGAATTTTCTCTAAACCCAACAAATAAACCATAATCTATTTCTGATTTTTAGTTACAGGTACGTTATTTTCACAAATAAATTGTGTACATCAGAAAACTAATAACCAGGAACTTAACAGTAGAAGAAAACAACAATCACATCACATGTACACAAATATTTTTGGACAAATAGTCCCTGGAAAAACCCCAGAGGGAAAACCAATGCAACAAATTTGGAGATTTTTATTAGTCAGCACGAAAATATAGAGATATTCTTACAGTAAATCAGCCCTAATAAAATACTAAGCAAAACCTCAGTGTAAAGCTTCATGGATTAAGTATGGCCCCTCTTTCAACCTCTATAAACCCCAGTGCTACAACAAAACCCTAGACAAGTGCCTCTACATAAATTGTACATCTATTGAGTGATCCCTACGTCACCCTTGAAGGATCCTCTACGAAATGAAGGATTTGGCCTATGCTTGACCCTAGAAGTGAGTCGATCTACAACTGGAAGTCCTCCTCTTTATCCCTGCAAAATTCTCTTCTCACAAATCCTAGATTGATGCTCCTCTAATCGATCTCTCAATTATTTATTGTGCCCCTCTATCCGAATCGATTTATTTATACTTCCATGAGCAAGTGAAACCCTAATCTCATAAGGATGGAGGGTTGAGATTAATTGTTCCTCACTCTCCAAGATGGATGGATAAGAGTAAAACATCCATCACTTAAATTATTTTTCACTTTAACCTTAGAAAAGGTTCTCAATAAAGTCAATTGAATAATATAACACATGAATAGTCCTTTTCCTAAGTTAGACTTAGGGAAAAGTTTAATTAATCAACTTGACTAATGTTTCATTGTCCCCCACCATTCTACGACACTGCAATGTGTGGAAGACCTTCCTTGCTACATTTTCAACAAATATGACCCAACAAAGGTAGAGAAGGAAGCAAATGAAAAGAACTGATTAATGGTAAAAAAATCTATCTCCTCTAGTTATCAAGGCAAGGTATTTAAACTTGCAATATTTTGTATTATTCAAGAAGTTATACTTGAGTCCTTTAGAGGACATATTGAAGAATATTATAAAGGTTATTTCTCAATATTATTATTAGGATGGTTGGGTGGTGCACGGGAAGACTGGTGTCTTCATTCAACAAGTTGGTGCTCGCTCATTAACAAAGTTTCAAGTTGGTTTCTGAGAAGTGTGAGTTGGTACCTCCTTCTAGTTGGTGCTAGAGAATTTAGGGAGTGGGTTCTTCCTTTTTGTAAGTGTACATAAATTGAATATACTCTTTATTACATAAAATTTTGTGGTTTTCTCCCATTTGGGTTTCCGCATAAAAATCTTTGTGTATTGTGCATATGTGATTATGTTTGTAATTACAAGTTTAAAAGTAAAAAGAGTGTTAAAATTGGTCAATATTGATTCAACCCCACTCTCAGTATTGTTGATTATTCCAACAATTGGTATCAGAGCCATATTCCTTCAGGAACAATCTAACCAATGGAAGGTAGATCCCAGTAAGATTCATGGATAAGCAAGGAGAATATACCAAACATGGATTACCATTGTTTGATGGAATGAACCATGATTTCTAGAACATAAAGATGAAACTATTTTTATAGGCACATGGACTTGATGTCTGTAAAGTTGTAGTAAATGGATATGGTGTACCAGCTTCCATTCTAACAGATTGAGTTGGAAGAAGAATTTATGAAAGTAATGCAAAAGTTATGAATGCTATTCTAGGTGGTCTAACAAGATCATAATTTGTCAAGGGCATGCATTGTACCTCAACAAAAGAAATTTGGGACAAGATCAAGAATGTGTATGAAGGAGAAGATAAATTCAAAGGGACCAAGCTTCAAACTTACAAAGGATAATTTGAACACTTGAAAATGAAGGAAGATGAAGACATTGTTGCTTACTTTCTCTGAGTTGATGAAATTGTGAATACCATGAGAGGTCTAGGAGAAAATATTGAAAATCCAGTAATTGTTCAAAAGATACCAAGGTCTCTCCCAATGAGATTTAATCCTAAGATCTTAGCTTTAGAAGAAAGACTAGATTTGGCTATGTTTATCATGGATGAACTACATGGAATTCTTACATCTTATGAAATGAGAACAGAACAGGAAAATCCATCCAGAAGGGAAGCAATTTTCAAAGCTTCCAAGAGGAAAAGAAAGAACAAGAAAAATTCATAACCATGCTCCAGTTGCAGCGATGATTCAAAAGAAGAAGCCAACTTTGTGAGAAAGTTGAAAAGAGGATCTAGCAAGTACAAAGGCAAGCTTCCTTTCAAAAGTTTTAATTGTGGTGAAATTGACCAGTTTGCTTCCAAATGTCCTTATGCAAGGGGTTCAGATAGTGACGAAGAAAAATTTCCTAAGAAAGAAAAGAAATATCAAAAAAGAGACAAGGAAAGAAATAAAGGAAGATTTTTCAAGAAGAAAAGTCTTTATTCAAGAAAAGATAGTACCTCATCTGATGAGGATGATGATAGTGACAATGGATCATAAATAATGTTCTTCATAGTGATAGAAACTCGAGAAGAAACTCCTGAAAATAATGAAGAAGAAGGATAAGTGAATCTTGAGGCAAAATTGATCAATTCCTTAAGTGATGTAAGAAGAGAAGGGAATAATTAAGAAAACCAAAAGGAAGGTTCTCAAATCCCTAGCATAAATTCTGAAGAAACCAAGCAGACTATCATAAGTCTAAAGGTTCAGTTGGAAGAAGCCAAAGTGATTGAAGAAACGCTCAAGAGATACTTGGAAGAAAAGGAGAAAATAAAAGAGAATCTGGAAGCTGAAATAGTCTCACTAAGAAAGGAACTACAAAAGAAGGAAATCCAACAAAATTTTAGCAATAGCACCAAAATACTCAAAGAAATTATCAGTTATCAAAAACCATTCTATGACAGGTCTGGACTAGGATACAAACAAAATAATATTGATAAGGGATTCAAGCTATATGATGATAGGAAATGAAGCGGAGGAAAGAAGTTATGTAGATGCTATTTAGGGTCCCATCAAGAAGGAAGAATGCAAGCCTCTAAAGGAGGAAATACAGAAACCTGCTATAAAGAATCAAGAAGAAGATCATGCATTTAGAAGAACATGAAATCAACAACCAAGAATGACGAAGACCCAAGAATAATATCATGATTACAATAGAACAACACCACCTATAATACCACCCACACTCAGGTACTGAAATATTTTTCTTGGCTTGTGTTATTCTTGCAATAATTTTGGGTATTAGGCTATAAATTGTAGATCCTATGCAAGGGGTAGAAACACATGGAATAAAAGTAGCTATGAAAATTCCAAGAATCATTATAAAGGAAATTATCTCAGAAATCCTCATGAGGCCCTTGACAAAAGTTATATCAGCTTTGGGGCTCTAGGTTATGAAACAAAATGCTACAAATGTAACAATTTTGGACAAACAACCAGAAATTGTATTAATGATTTGGCAATGCCGTCAAGGGAAATGAGGCATGTTCCTTTCAATCGTATATGGGAACAACAAAGAACTTGGAAAAAGAAGCAATAAGAATTCAAGGTTGAAGAATGTGGGTTTTCCTTACAAGAACAAAACAAAAGAAGCCAATGGTATATTGGCAGTGGATGCTCAAATCATATGACTAGAGACAAAAACATATTTATGACATTGAAGAAAGAAAAGGAGGGGTATGTCACGTTTGGCAATGATAAATCAACCAAAATGATAGGAAAAGGCACAAACAGTCTTGGAAACAAAGATGTTGTGGTAGACAATGTCCTACTTGTTGAAAATATGAAGCATAATTTGCTAAGTGTTAGCCAAATGTATGATCAAGGACACACACTTATATTCAATTCAAAAGAATGTGAAATAGGAAAGAAGGATCAAGCAGACTAGTGGCAATATCAACAAGGACTTCAAACAACATATACATCTTAAATGATATTGGGAAAGAAATATGGTGTTTGGGAAAGGAATATGAAAGTTGGCTTTAGCATAGGAGAATGGGCCATATACACTTTGAAAACCTTGTCAAAATCAGCAAAAATCAAGTTGTAAGAGAACTGTTGGAAATTACAAAGCCAACAAATACTATGTGCAAGAACTATCAGCATGGAAAACAAACAAAATTTGAATTCAAGACAAAGGACTACTCTACAACAAAACCATTGGAGATTGTACACACTAATTTATGTGGGCCAATGAGAACAAAAGGATTGGATGGTGAACAACACTTCATGTTGCTCATTGATGACTACACAAGAATGACCTAGGTTTGCTTCCTCAAGAAAAAGTCAGAAGATTTCGAATGTTTCAAGATATTCAAGGAACTGGTTGAAAATGAAACTGATTTGAAAACAAAATGATTAAGATCAAATAATGGAGGTGAGTTTACTTCAAATGCATTCCGGGATTTCTGTGAAAAAAATGGAATAAAAAGACAATTCTCAACAGCTAGAACTCCTCAGCAAAATAAAGTTGTTTAAAGGAAAAGCATAACTATACAAGAAATGGAGAGAACCATGTTGAATGACTCCAAGTTAAGTGATATATTTTTGGGACAAGAAGTACAAACAATCGTTGATATTTTGAACAAAGGACTGCTCATAAGTAATAGTGATAAGACTCCATTTGAACTATGGAAAGGAAGTCCAACTAATGTCAAGCATTTTAGAGTGTTTGGGAATAAGTGTTACATAAAAAGGGAAGACAAGAAGTTTGGAAAATTTGACTCTCTGGTGGATGAAGGCATACTTGTTGGATACTCATGCAAAATCAAAGCATACAAGTGATATAATCTAAGACTCAACAAGATAGTGGAAAGAATCAATGTAAAATTTGATGAAACAAACGTGTTGAAGACTAGGAATGAAAGAAGAAATTCAAATATCCTTAAAGGATAGGAAGAGGAAAAGCTAAAGCAAGAACAAGAACAAGAAGAGAAGCAACAAGAAGAAAAGGAAGAAAACCAACAAGATTTCCAGACACCTAAATGTTGGTACTAGGAGAATCATCCACCAGAACAAATCATTGGGGATAAAAGTGTCGGAACAGAAACCAGAAGAAGAAAACAAGAACATGTGATGGAACAAGGACATCTCTCATTATTGTGCACAATTGAACCAAGTAACGTTGAAGAATCCAAAAATGATGAAAATTGGATCAAGGCCATGGAAGAAGAACTAAATCAAATAGAGAAGAATGAGACATGGGAACTAGTTACAAGACCTAAGGAAAAAAAAAGTGTTTGGTACAAAATGGGTTTTCAAAAACAAGCTAAATGAAGATGAACAGGTAGCCGGAAACAAAGCAAGACTAGTGTGCAGAGGATATGTTCAAGTTGAAGGAATAGATTTTGAAGAAACTTTTTCTCTTGTGGCCAAAATGGAAGCAATTAGAATGATCTTGGCTTATGCATGCTCCAAAAGAATCATAGTGTATCAAATGGACATAAAATTGTCATTTCTAAATGGAGAATTAGAAGAAGAAATATATATAGAACAACCCGAAGGTTTCCTACTTTCATGGAAAGAAGACTATGTTTTCAGATCAAAGAAATATTTGTATGGAATTAAGCTAGCCCCTAGAGCTTGGTACTCAACACTGCATAGGTACTTATTATAGAAACAATCATTCAGAAGGGGAAATGCAAATAGTAATCTCTACATAAAAGTGGATCAAGGCAGTACGATTATTATTAAAGTGTATGTTGATGAAGTCATCTTTGGAAGTGATGATGATAGATTGAGTCGGAATTTTTCCAAGGATATGCAAAATGAATTTGAAATTTCCCTATTGGGCAGTTGACTTTCTTCTTGGGACTTTAGATAGCTCAGCTAGATGAAGGCATTTTCATTTCCCAAACCAAGTACATCAAGGAAATGTTGAAGAAATTCAAAATGGAAGACTGCAAACCTGTAAGTACTTGTATGGTCATCAGTTGCAAGTTGATCAAAGATGATGAATCTAAATAAGTGGATCAGAGACTCTATAAATCGATGATTGGTAGTATACTCTATGTGACAACTTTAATACCAAATGTAATCCAAGCATTCAGACAAGTTGCAATATTTCAAGTGGCACAGAAGGAAATCCATGTTCCAGTAATGTTAAGGATATTTAGATATCTCAAAGGAACAACCAATTTTGGGATATGGTATCCAAAAGGAAATGAGTTGGCATTGGTCACCTACATAGATGTAGATTTGGCAGGAAGTTTTGATTATAGAAGAAGTACAAGTGGATCAACTTTCTACTTGGGTGACTTCTTAGTGTCCTGGTTGAGAAAGAAGCAATCTTCAGTATTTGTATCCAAGGTAGAAGAAGAATATATTGCAACAACTACATGTTGTACTTAAGTCCTTTGGATGAAGAAAACTCTACAATAAATACTAGTGAAATATGTGATCCGAATGGATCTCCGCACGTGAAAGAACTTAGCGCCATGTTGATTTCAAGGTGGCAACAAAAGTGTTTAAGTGGATTTAAATGATGTTTTCTTGAGTTTTATTTCTCACGCATTTAATTATGCATTTGTGGGAAAAATACTTCATGCATTTTTCATATTAGTTTGATTAATATTTTTATGAAGTGCTCATGCATTTTATGAGCTTTAATAACTCATACATTATTATTCACTTGTAATTAAAATGATTAATATTTGTGAGAGAAAATTTGTCTCACATATTATTCATTTATTAATTATGGAAATTGGTTTTCATGTGAGAAACCACCTCACACCAATTTTCCATTTTTTCTCAATTGTAGGTTGAGAGAATCAAGGGCATGGTTGGAAAGTCTTTGGGTAGTTTTGAGACTTTTCCATTTTTTAGCCTAATATGGTTGAAGATCCTACTTTTAAGGATCTTGTTTTTCCTTCTTTGTAAATCAGATCCTACAATTGTGGATCTTGTAATTAATGATCTTAGTTGGAGAGTGAGTAAGGAAAAACAATATATATATTCCTTATGTGAGCCATGTTGAAGGGAGAGGAAGAAAGGAGAGAGTGCTTAGCTATTGAAAGCCATAGTGTTGAGCAAATGAAGAGCCATAGTCCTTGAATGTAAGAGAGTTTTGAGAGCTCACTTTGAAGAAGGAATATAGAAGATCTGCATTCCAGTTGGATCAGGTCCGGAGACGTAGCCCCAAAGGTGGAGGGGTGAACTCCGTTATCAACATCGTTTGTCTCTCTCTTATTTGGCTTCATGTGTTTTTCTCTATTTTATGTTCATTTACTTATGTTTATGAGTTTTAATGCATTATGATAAATGAACTAATATGCTCAATAAAACCTGTATAAGACATAGTCAATTTAAAGATCCTCACATTGTAAAAATTTGGGAGAGTAGTACTCAACCCGTTTACGGATCAAGTGGTATCAGAGATGGTGATTGCTTTGCAGGATGGGCAGAGGAGCAAAGCACGCTGAAAGAATGCAAGAGTTGCAAGAGATCAATGACAACATTCAAGTTGACAATGCAGAATTGAGAAGACTTTTGCAAGTAGTTGAAGAGGAGAAGCAGGAGCTTCAAGAAATGCTACGAGCCAAAGAAGAGTTATTGGCTAAGTTGCAGAAGGTTGAGAATATGGATTCTGCATCTCAAACCGAGGTATATGATGTTTCTTCATGTTCTGTTTTCTCTCAATATGAAACTAATGTTGGCATGAAGATCCTCACGAAGATGGGGTATAGAGGAGGTGGACTTGGCATTAATGGTCAAGGAGTCACCCAGCCA
>ML779372.1:351607-367886 GCA_009831015.1 Picea engelmannii
ATGAAAATGTCTCCTTGGTATATATAGGAGACTAGGAGGTATAATTACAACTAATGGCCTAAAGCCGACATAAATAAAATAACATTACTAATCTAATATGCCCCAATTAAGGGTTAATGAGCCAATATTAGGGCTTAACATGATACCAATTTATTTGAAATTCATATCTGGAAAAAAAATAGAAAAATAAATGTGCAATGAAGAACATACATTAAATAGCGCGGAGCAGAGAAAAAAGAATATACATGAAAATGGAGAAGAAGAATTAGAAGATAAAATGACCATCACATTTATTGAGTGAGAGAGGAGTGCCTTATATAAGCAAGGTGTATTTTTCCTTCTCGTTATTAGCTGATTACAATAGAATTTGCAACAATTAACTAAATGCTTACAACAGTAATTGATAAAAGCACACTAAATGATTGCAATGGAAAGTGTTGAAGCAAACTACTAGCCACAATAGAAATAGCTAAAACTAATTGCAACACTAACTACAATACCAATTAATGATTTCTCCCCATCATGAGTGGCCAAGGAAGTGGAGCACACTTCTTGGTGGCCCAAACACCCTCCCTCCTTAAATCATTGAAGAGAAACACTTGTAAAAAATATTGCATGTCAGTCCTACCAATAAAAATAACTTGTAGAAATATCACATGTCCACCCATATAAACAATTAAATTGAATTTACAAGTTGGCCCCTGAAAGTAGACTTGGATTAGTATAAATAAGCGGTTGGACTTCTCTCTTTAATATTAACAATTGACATCTTTTCTTATGAAGTAGTGAATCATCTCAACGAAGAATTTAAGGAGTATCTCAACGAGTTAAGGGTTTTGTTTTGGAATAGGTTAAGCGTTCTTTTTTGGTGCAGGTTAAGGGTTATGTTTTGGCTCATATTAAGGATTCTGTTTTGGCAAAGTTAAGGGTCTGTTTTGACATGAATATGACACATCAAAGGTAGAGAAGGAAACAAATGAAAATCATTGATCAAGGGTAACAAAATCTATCTCCTCCAGTTATCAAGTCAAGGTATTTAAGCTTGCAATATTGTGTACTATTCAAGGAGTTGTACTTGATTCTGTTAAAGGACATATTGAAGAATATTGTAAGGGTTATTTTCAATATTATTATCAAGGTGGTTGGGTGGTGCACGTGAAGATTGGTGTCTTCACTCAATGAGTTGGTGCTTGCCCATTAAGAGATTTTCAAGTTGTTTCCTAAGAAGTGTGAGTTGGTGCTCACAAGGGGGTATGTGCCTCCTTCTAGTTGGTTCTAGAGAATTTAGGGAGTGGGTGCTTCCTTTGTGTAGGTGCACATAAATTTAATATACTCTTTATTACATAACATTCAATGGTTTTCTCCCGTTTGGGTTTCCACATAAAAATCTCCATGTACTATGCATATGTGATTGTGTTAGCAATTACAAGTTTAAAAGTAGAAAGAGTGTTAAAATTGTTTAATACTGATTCACCCCCCCTCTCAGTATTGCTAGTTATTCCAACAACATTTGCATCACACAAGTGTACAATACTTTCTCCTTCTTTCTTCTTCACATCAAGAACTCCAAGTAGCATTACGATTTCCAAAAGCCACAAAACAATAATGATCTCTCACAAGAGATAAAATATCAATTGCATTTTATCCTCTAGGGTTTATCCCAAATCCTATCCTTTTTTGTCTTCTCAACGAAAAACCCTACTTTAACCTTCCCTTGAATTGCCTCAAGAACCATAGTGTTCAAGACAAAAGGGAAAAAATACAAATGAATGATAGTACAAAGAGACTAGCTCACTTCATATCTCACGTCTCTAACACAAGTATGTGATTACATGAGTGAACGATGATAGGTGATGAAAAAGACTCTCTGCTCCATTTATTTATATTAAAGGTGAGGGAGGCCACCAATAACAAGTGGACCTAGTCCGCTACAAGCAACCTAACTAATTAGATTTAAATTACAGCATATAACATATCTGAAAATGACATATTATAGTATATTGTTACATCACTAAACTCGCTCCTTTATCTTGTATATATGTGTTAAATCACTTAACAAATTCAACTCAATGTTATGTTAAATTAGCATGCATAACCAACACTATAATATACCCAATCATGAAGATAACATATGCTAAAATTTAAATATGCAAGTACACAAAGTTTATATAGTTGGAACACTTCATATATGTATAGAATATGAAGTACATCTACATAGCGACAGCTCAATACAAGTTGGTACAAGTCAAACTCTCCAAACTCTGTTTAGGGCATCCACCATAATAAAAAAACCTAGCCACTGACTCCTCTTAGCTAGGAATCACTCCCAACTTAATCTGGTTACTCCACCAAATATGCTTACAATCTAACATACACATGGGCACATCCTCCTTGACACCTACACTTGCATCACAAAAGCGTATAAGATCATTGCCTTGTTTATTCTCCACATCAAGCACTCCAAATAGAATTTGGGTTTCCAAAATCCATAAAACCATAGTACTCTTCTCTCATGAGAGACACAATATCAAGTTCTCCTTTTTCTCTTCTAGGGTTTATCCCAAACCCTATCATTCTTTATATTCTTGGGGGAAAACCCTAACTCTAGTCTTCCTTTGAATTTCCTTGAGAACCGTAGTGTTCAACACAAAAGGGAGAAAACACAAATGAATGGAAGTACAAAGAGAGTAGTTCACTTTACCTCTCACGTATCTAATACAATTATGTGATTATATGAGTGAATAATGATAGGTGACGAAAAATACTATATCATCCATTTATTTATATGAAAGGTGATGGAGGCCACCAATAACAAGTGGACCTAGTCAACTACAAGCAACCTAACGAATCACTATATAGACCTCTATGTGAAGTGATCCAACTCTAAGTGTCACATGTCAAGTTTCAAGGCATGCACATCCAACAACCAAGGGTCCAAGGCTGATTGCTACTCAATATAGATCCAATGTTCCTCCTCCAAAAGCCTCAAATTCTCCAACATTCCCTCCTAATCCATGTGTACCTCCAGGTCCACCCCACTTACATGATCACTAATTAACCCAAGCATTCTCAACTCAAGTATAAGCCTCCATGCAAGCAACCAAGTGTCCCCGTGCTACATAGGGCTCAATTCCCTCCTCCAATATGCCAAATTCCTCCAAGTGGGTCATCCTCCCAAACAAGCAACCAAAATCTCCAAGTGTTCACCCCATGAAGAAAGTCTCCAACTCATATAGGTCTCCATCGCCTTAAGGAAGTGTTCCACATATGCATCTAGTAAAGCCATGTCAATGCATGAATACACTATCTCCAATGTGTATGTCCATCATGGTACAACCCAATGTGTTTGTCCATCATGATACACCCAAGGGTAATCAACACGCCATGCACCCCACATCACATGAAGCACCCTTAAGCATGGTGTAAGCATTTTCATAGTAACACCAAAATCTAACATGTAGATCCATGATTTTTCCCTTTTACACCTATAAGGATTTGTAAAAAGGGTTGTTAGCATACAATAGGAATTTTGATACTTTCATACATGCCCCTAATCACAATGATTAAGGTGTTGATTCTGTTGATATAGTGATGGAAAATCATTTGGTGCTAGTTGAATAGAAGATCTGGGATGTGGTACTTGTTGAACAAAAGGTGGAGTATTTGGTTCTCATGAATCAATAGTAGAAGAAGCATTTGAAGTGTTAGACTCGTGCCTTGGAAAATTATCAATGGGAAAATCTGCAAATGATGTAGGATTTGGTTCTCACAAATTAGAAGTATAAAGAAGACTTGCATTTGGAGATAATGTCTCAAAATATACAAACCCTAATTTCATGGGTCTTATCTCAGGCTCAATAATATTAACAATACATTGTTCATACTTACTAAGTTTGCCACATGTATATCCTATTTGATGTACTAATTTGGAACCAAACCCTTTAGTATGCATCTCAAATTCAGGATATAATTTCTTATGGTAGCCAACAATGCATGAGAGGAAGTGGCAACAAAGGAAGACTAAATATTATTTTGTAAGGTGTCAAGTATTTCTTCATTCTCCCCTAATTCATTCGTGAGTTTTTGTTGGAAACATCTAAAGTTTATTCCATATCGTCAATACTCATAGTCATTCATCAACTTGCTCACAATACTTCTTCCAAACACCATCAAAAAGATCTATCAAAATAAGAAGATGTGTTTTAAACAAGATTCCTTAATTGATCGTTCATACATTTTAATTCACACAATTCTTTGGAAAAATTCATACTGAGGTCGCACAAATTCTAGATGGATTTGTCCTTTTATTCCAATTGATCATGAAGTTTATAAATATACTTCCATTAATTGTCATCAATACTCTAAAATGAAGACACTTCATTATGAAGTTGAGTATTATAGTCATGTAATAGAGAAAATTACTCATTAAGTCAACCATTAGAATTCTACAACTAGTAGGTAATGGTATCCTACAATGAAACAACTCAATTTCTTCCCTCTCCTCATGGTGTTTCTAAAATATTTGTTTTTATTCCTCATCAAGATAAGTTAGTAAAATATTTAAGATATTTTTCAATATTCAATATAATGAGAAAAATGCAAAATGTGTGATTTGGACACATTGGGTGTGAGGGTCCTTGCCAAAAAGAATATTCGTCCCTTCTTTAACAAATAATTTTTTTCCCTTGAACTATACTCCAATGCCTCTTAAACTAATTCCCATGATAACTTAAAAATTATTTCTCAATAATTCCATTGGCCTTGCTAAGAGAAAAATGTATGGCCAAATTACCAAAACCTACCAATTTTAGCCATTTTCTAGAGAACAATCTTATTCCACCAACATCTCAACCAATTTTGCCAAAAAAAACATGAATTTCAATCCTATAACACCATGACCTATTGTCCTTCCAATGATATCATTTTACCTACAATTGGACATTGCATTCTTCAATTATGTTTGATTTACTAAACCATACTAGTTTAACCCTAGTTTCAAGACTAAGCAAAAACCCTAATTTGTATTGACTATAATTCCACTATTCCTCGACCTATGCCATTGAAAATTTGGGAAGATATATTTAGTTTGTCTTCTTTCTAACCCTTCAAATTTCATATAATTTGGATATACCTAGCCACAGTTATGGCCCAAATTGTGCAAGGTGTTTTTTAAGGGTGAAAACATGAACCTCGATCACTGTTTTGTGGCAATTGTAATGTGAAAAATTATTTTTCACAATTTATCAGCTAAGGAAAACACATTTTTAGCCGAAAAGAATGCCGCTAAATTTCAATAAAAAGTTATATCAAATGGGGCACACTAACATGGCACAAAAAATATGTTTACAAGATTCTCCCATGGGTCAATCAGATATTCACAGTCGAAAAACTTTTTTTCAGATGAATAAATTGTTTGTTCAAAAAATTGCTTATATATATGAAAATTTTCAAATGAAGAGTTTCATTTGTAGTCAATATGTTGTTAATTTTTTGTTGATTTATACTTGACATTAAATAGGTTATGGTCTTACTTTGTCAGTGTTTCATGGAAACCTACACAAGAGACCTAACTAAAGCATACACAAACAAAGCTTATCAAGAAAATGAAGAGAGATACAATATCAAGAATGAGAATCAATGTCTATTATGATATTATCAATGAGTGAGTGATCTTCACTCAAATAGGAAATGAGAAATTAGAAGTGGGTTAACCCTAAAATAAGGAAAGTGGGGCCAAGTGACCTAGAAGATGTTTTTAAGGAAGCTACTTGGAGAGTATAAATAAGAGGCAAGGCTCTCTCATTTTAATCACACTTGAGAATATTGAATATCTATATGTGTCTGAGGTAACCAAGGATATCTAAGCCGAAATTCTGAGGAAAGATGAAGAAAAGAAGGCCGAAATGCAAGGAAGGATAAATTCTTTTGAAGGTGCTTTCTAAGGTATGTTATTTACAGGTCATCTCACCATTTTCGCTATAAAAAAATTTCTATAATGATCCAGACCTTTAATTGCTATTCCATTGATAAAACATAACCAAGTATCTATGGTAAAAAATTTAGCTTGTGGGTCGTTGTATTTTGGGAGTTACACTCCGTGGAAAATATGGTTTGTGGCTAGTCCTGAAACTAGTCAAAAACATATGTTTCGGATAAAAACGTCATAACTTCTTCATAAAAGATCCACATTAAGTGAGACAAAATGTGTTGGTTAGGGTATAGGCTTTAGTATGTTGTGTAATAGTTTCAGATCAATTCAACGAACATTTTTTGTGGGCCACGCTCTACAAGGTCGATATCTAGAATAAGCCAGAATTCAGCAAGGTATGCCATTTTTGCTATAACGCCTTTTCTGAGAGGTTCCAAGTAGTGCCACCTAGAGGAATTGAATAAAAAAAAATGAATAACATTGTGTATCAGTTTCATATCTTTATTCATTACAGGTACAAAGTTATGATTATTTCAAGTTGGGGTTGTTGACTAATCCAAAACTTGTCATGGTTGAGACAAGCAGTTGATGAGTTGGCACATACATGAGGTGTATAGTTGATGATGTTGGTACATATTGGATGATTATTTGACACATGATTGGTATATACTTGGTACATGGTTGGATGCACTTGTTTATGGTACAGGTTGATTACAGGTTGTTTGGCACAGGTTGGTGCATGGTTGATGCACTTGTTTATGTTGACAGATTGATATATGTTGAGGATTGTTGCCTCATCTCAGTTGGTGTTGGGAATGTAAGTTGAGTTTGCATATAGAGTTGGTGCTCTTGTAGAGTTGTACTCTATTCAGTTGTTGTTGAAAATAACCTGGATTGAAGTCCATAATAAAAAGAAAAAGTGTACATACATCTTGTGTTCTTTGTGTTCCTTGTGGAGATGATATGTTGTTGATATGTATTCACATCTAACTGATTATAAATGACAGTAATGAGTAATGAGAAAATGTTGAATGTTAACTAAGGATTTTTTGTGTAAGAGGGAAGTTTTTGGAAAAAGATCCCCACACTCATTCACCCCCCCCCCCTCTAAGTGTGGTAGGTGTGTCAAATGCCCCCAGGATATAAACGAAGTGGAATACAACTTGGAATAGGGAGAAGTTATTTTCCTACGCTTGTGATGCCCTCGGTCACCACAACCTATCTTGTCTTAGCCTCCCCTCCCAACCATGATATTTTTCCCAATGATGACCTTGAGAAAACACCTGAGACTCTAGATAACTAAGAGAAAAAATCACCCCACGCATCGGATGGTTCTGCTTCCACTAGCTCTTCTAGATTAGGGTATATAGGGCTGCTAGTTGTCCTCATCCAGAGTAACATCTCACCCGGATCTGGTGAGTAGTCAACTTCATCATTGTATGTGGCCATTAGCACTACTCTTTCCTATGAAAACTGATATTTTGAACCTCTGCTAAGACAGAATCTTCACCCTTTCTGACTAACGTCGCATGAAAAGGTAAACCTACGATCGCTAAAAAGAAAGAGGTAGGGATCTATCGAGGCCTAGGCCTAAGGCCCGGGTCCTGAGGCCGTGACCTGAAACTCATAGACCTCATTTGGAGGCCGCAGAGTTTGTCATGGTTCCATCATCTCCCATGTCATTGACTGGATCATGTCTAATATAATTATGTTATAATAAGATTAATTAAATTAAATTATAAGATAATCATTGTAAGAGTGATATTTGAATTAATACCAAAAACCTTTTTTGGGACGTGAAATTCCTAAGGGAAAGCAGAGAAAGTAAATCCTCATTAATTATCGGGCTGGTACAGTAGGCTAAGTAAAAATGTATTTACAGGGTATTTAATTAATGAAGATTAATTATCCCTAATGAGGATTAAATAATTGAATACCGAGGAGTGGTATTTTAAGAAAATATCGATTAAGTAACTTAAACAGTTTATAGGAAATGGAAAAATGTCAATATTTGGTCAAGCGAGCCTTTGTACCCTATGGTTACGTGGCGCATCATAATGGGTCCATGTGTCAAGTGAATATTAAGCCACGTGTCATGAAAGGAGATAGGTACACAATGGCATTAGTGAAAAGGAGGAAGAAAATATTCAATCTCTGTCGTAGATCCCCAAGGGCCCCACATAAGCTAAGTGTAGCTGAAGCATGAGAAGTGCCATTAAACGTCATGCGAGTTGGAGACTTCAAAGTAATCAAGGTCACTATATCTGTAGATCATATCCATCAAAAATTGTGAGGTCAAAGAGAGTTCTTCGGAGTTGTCTGAGTGCCTAGAATGCAGGAACTCCGATGGAGTGACTCCAAGAGGTGATCAAAGTCATTGATTGCTCAACTCTGAGGACCATTAGATATAACGAAGTGAGTCATTTATTCGTAGGACTCGATGGGCTAGCTGACAGGTTCCATGTTGATGCCACATCGGATGGAGCAAGCGATAGAGAACCACGTGGAAGTTTGGTGGCTTTGGACCAATGAGGGTCCAAGGAAATTTAGGAAGCTATATTTTTTTATCCGAAGCTCAGTTTTGACCATCGATACAATCGTTGGAAATCTCTTGATGAGAAGAAGGCGGTGGTACCCTCTAGATAAGGATTTGATATGGTTGATGAAAGGTGAAAATTTAATACCCCGTCACTTAAATAGTTACTTAGGGGGTTGGGTGTCTTAAAAAACGGTATCAGAGTAGGCTACAACAATAGGCCTGAATGGGAGAGAAATCGGTCCCATGATTGGTATAACAAGGTCAAGACAAGCATGTTAGAAAGAGTTACTCTGCGTTGGAAAAGGTTATATATTATCTCCACAAACTCCTTAATTGAAATTTCGTTTTGGAATTTCTTACAAAATAAAAGTTACATGTCGATTTGCAGCAGAAGGAGCATATTATTTATTTATGATGGCTACTCCTACATGAGTGGGAATATGTTCATAAGCAATAATGGTTGATCCTAAATGTGAACGGTTGAAAATGGAAGAGTCATGTTAAGTGTTTCTTAAACCCAAGAGATGGATGAACCGGTGATTGTAATGATTCCCCTAAGCATGGGAAGTTGAATCATCTAGCATTTATGATGGTTTGAGACTATTGGGGATAAGACCTTTATGCAAAAATTCCTTGTGGGTAAAGGAATTGAATATGAAGTGATAGAATCCTTGGCAGTAATAAATTATTGTTTTAATAAAAGAGACTAAGCATTGTATGTATAACCCCTCATGACTAGGGGACTAATGGTAAATTGTAAGGTCAGTTTACTTGACCCATAATGAGTGAAACTAGTTACTGGAATAATCTCGATAGGTAAAAAAGAAATGGAGTTCCTTGGACTGTGGATAGTCCTCGTAAAGGAAGCAAGTGGTATAAGCACATGATCTAGCTTATGAGCTCATGGTTGTACTAAAGAGAGTGTAAGTACCTATTGACCTGATTACTTGTTTATGAATGAAAATGTTGTTGGGTATGTGTTTTTTTCTTTGCACGATGGTTCTATTTTTCATCGGGACCACTTTTTTGGGACCACGTTATATTTAGATGGTTTTTTGGCACATGGTTTCTTTGCCGATGGTTTTCTATTTCCGGTTAAGGAATTAGGGTTTTGGACTAATCCAGATCATTGGGTTAGGGTTTTGGATGTCGTTGGCTCCTATATGTGTTTTTTATTGTAAAAATTGTAACATGATGAATAATATAGAATATGTTGGTTTTCCCGGTTTGGGTTTCCAGGGGAAAAATCTCTATGTAATGTTTGTATCTTCCATTGTATATTTTCTGTTCTTTTACTGGATATATGTTTGCAGTAGATATTGTACAAGGTTAGAATTTTCATTTGGTATCATAGCTTTATTGGCTTCAGAGGGACGCCTTTGTGGTCAAGGGTTTGGCTTGGGACTGTGATAAGCCTTGTTACAGTGGGAGATCTTCGGTATTGCTTTTTCAGGTGAAAAGAAATGGAAATCAATTCGAAGATGGAGATCGAGAACTTTAATGGGAAAATTTTTGAGTTGTGAAAGCTCAAGATGGAAGATTTGTTGGTGGACAGAGATCAGTGGAAATTTTGTAAGGGTATGTTGGAGATGTGGAAAATAAGGGCACTATAAGAAGCAATGTAGATCCAAAGTTGAGAAAAAGAAGGGATCTGAAGAATCTTCTTCTACAGAAGAAAATACCTCCAAGGAAGAAGGAGGGGATGTGTACTTGGCCTCTTCAATCACACATACATATCATGAGTCATGGTCGGTTGACTCTGGTGCATCCTTTCATATGACTCCCCACAGGGAGTGGTTCTGCGAATATGAAAGGTATGATGGAGGTCATGTTTTCTTAGGTAATGATTCGAAAACCAGAATCATAGGAGGAGGAAGGGTCAAGTTGAGGTTCATAGATGGAAGGATTAGAAAATTTCTTGGTGTTATACACATCCCAGGTTTGGCCAGAAATTTGATTTTTGTAAGCAAAATGGGCGATGCAGGGGTAAAAACAATATTTGAAAAGGAAACCTGCAGGATGGTTCGAGGAGAAATGGTGTTGTTGAGGGAAGTTTGGTTTGGAACTCTATATAAGCTGCAAGGAATCACTATTAGTGATGGGTGTAATAGTTCCATTGTTCCTGATATTGGATTTGAAGAAGAAAAAACTCCTACAGTCTCTGGAGAAAAGGTTATGCTGTGGCATCAAAGACTGGGGCATATCGGAGAGAAGGGTCTTCAACTACTACACGGTAAACGTGTGGTTGAAGGTATATCTAACTCCTCTTTGGATTTTGATTTCTGTGAACATTGTCTATATGGGAAGCAGAATCGGGTAAGATTCCCCTCTGGTGCAACGAGGGCAGAAGGAATTTTACAGCTAGTTCACAGGTATGTTTTTGGACCTGTGTCAATCCCATCATTGAGAAAATCTGTGTACTATGTCTCATTTATAGATGAATTCTCGAGGAATACTTGGATATATTTCCTCATGAAGAAATTTGAAGTCTTTGATAGGTTTAAAGAGTTTAAGGATCTTGTTGAGAATCAAATAGAGAAAATAATTAAGGTGTTGAGGACAGATAATGGTGGAGATTTATGCGGAAATGAATTTGAAGAATTCAGTAAGAAGTGTGGTATAGCAAGGCAAAAGACTACTCCATATACACCTCAGCATAATGGAGTTGCAGAAAGGATGAACAGGACGCTGATGGAAAAATCAAGGTGCATGCTCAGTGGTGTCGGGTTAGGGAAAGAATTCTGGGCAGAGGCAGTGGGTACTGCATGTTACCTGGTCAACAGGTCACCCTCATCAGCGTTGGATGACAAGACTCTACAAGAGGTATGGACTGATAAGAAACCTTCTCTCACACATCTCAAGGTATTTGGTTGCAATGCATATGTTCATGTTTCAAAGGAAAACGGGAGTAAGTTGGATAAGAAGGTTGAAAAGTGTATCTTTATTGGATATAAAGATGGTCTCAAAGGTTATAAGATTTGGAACCCAAAAACTAAGAAGGTAGTGTATATTCAAGATGTGGTATTTAGATAAATGAAGGATGTTGTTAAACAGGAAGCCCTACCAAGTAAAGGAAGAACCAGAGAAGATAGAATTTGATTTAAAGAATGATGAATCAGACTCTACAGAAGAACATGAATCAAAAGAAGAAGATCCTCATACTCCAATATTGAAGAGATCGGATCGAGAAAGAAGGCTACCGGAAAGGTATAGTCCATCTGGTTTCCATTCAAATTTTTCTTTGTTTATTACTGATGATGATCCTAGAATTTTCAGAAAGGCAGTGGATTCAAAGGATGGAAATCTCTGGAAAAGGGCCATGGACGAAGAAATGGAATTTTTGGATAAGAATGAGGCTTTGGATCTAGTGGAGTTTCCAACTAGAAGAAATTCCATTGGCAACAAATGGGTATTTAAAAAGTATTTGAATGTGAAAGGAAAAGTGGAGAAATACAAAGCTCAATTAGTAGAAAAGGGTTATTCCCAGGTTGAGGGAATTGATTTTGGTGAGATTTTTTCTTCTGTTTCCAAGTTAACCTCCATAAGATTTTTGTTATCTATTGTTGTTGCATTTGATTTTGAAATAGAACAAATGGATGTGAAGATAGCATTCCTACATGGGGATATGGAAGAAGAAATCTATATGAAGCAACCATAAGGTTATGTTGTGAAGGGAAAGAAGAAGTTGGTATGCAAGCTGAAAAGGTCCTTGTATGGTTTAAAATAATCACCAAGAATGTGGTATCAAAATTTTTATACTTATATGCTGGGACTTGGCTTCACAAGAAGCAAAGAAGATCATTGTGTGTATTTTAAATTAATTGGTGATTATTTTATTTATTTGGTCTTATATGTGGATGACATGTTGATGATAGCAAACAACAAGGAGATTATCCAAGATGTGAAAACTTAGTTGTCGTCTAAATTTTACATGAAGGATCTCGGTGCCTCAAATTTCATTTTGGGCATGGAAATTAAAAGAGATCGGAAAAGGAGGAAACTCTGGTTAAATCGGAGAAAATATGTCGAGACAATATTGTAGAAGTTTAATATGCAGGAATGTAAATCGGTCAAGGTTCTTATTCATGTTGGTGTAAAGTTATATGTGGATCAGTGTCCCAAGTCAACATGAACAAGAGGAGGACATGTCTCATGTTCCATATGCGAGTGTAGTTGGCAGTTTGATGTATGAAATGGTTTTTACTAGATCGGACATTGCACATGCAGTGGGAGTTTTGAGCAGGTATATGTCAAAACCAGGGAATGAGCATTGGACAACAGTAAAAAGGGTTTTTAGGTATTTGTGTGGCACTACTAGCTATGGATTGTGATACGAAGGAAGACCGGGATTGGACAGAGTGGTGGATATACATGGATTTGTGGATGTAGATTGGGCTGGAGATTTGGATCATAGAAGATATACAAGTGGGTATGTGTTTAACCCGTTTGGAGGAGCAATAAGTTGGATGAGCAAAAGACAGGTTGTAGTGGCACTTTCAACTACAGAAGCTTAATACATGGCAGCCACTCATGAAAGTAAGGAAACAGTATGGTTACAAAGATTGTGTTCAGGTATTGGGTTGGTACAACAAGCTGTAAGGATAGAGTGTGACAGTCAAAGTGAAATTTTTCTTGCGAAGAACCCTGCTTATCATTCAAAGACAAAGCACATTGATGTTCAATATCACTTTGTGAGAGACATGATTGAAGAAAAGAAAGTATCATTGATGAAGGTGGACACTTTGACGAATGTTGCAGACTCATTAACAAAAACTGTGAGCACTGAGAAATTCTTTTGGTGTAGAGGATCCATGGGCATTGATGCCCTGGATTGTTGACTATGTAGCCCTGTAACCCCTTGTATGCAAAGAAAACAACAAGTGGGATAATGTTGGGTATGTGTTATATTCTTTGCATTTTTCGGGACCACATTATATTTAGGTGGTTTTTCGGCACATGGTTTCTTTGTCGATGGTTTTCTATTTTCGGTTAGTGAATTAGGGTTTTGGACTAATCCAAGTCATTGGGTTAGGGTTTTGGATGCCACTAGAGACTATATGTATTTTGTATTGTAAACATTGTAACATGATGAATAATATAGAATATGTTGGTTTTCCCGGTTTTGGTTTCTAGGGGAAAAATCTTTGTGTAATGTTTGTATTTTCCACTGTATCTTTTTTGTTCCTTTACCGAATATCTGTTTGCAGTAGATATTGTACAAGGTTATAATTTACAAATGCAAGATGTGGATATGTCACAATGCATATGGTAGTGAGTGAGCATGCATATAACATGCATAAAGACTTATTATATTATGTTATTGGATGTAAAATATAGTGATTGTTGACGAAAATATATGAAATAAGATTACTCAAGAATTTTCAGATCTTGCTTGGCTAAGGAAAGATAGAGGGGAATATCACCCTATGTTTATAGCCTCAAAATTTGTTTCCTAATCCACAAGTATTAGTTACAAGGGCTTAGGCTGATTTTTTTTATAAGTAAAAGATTGTTGTAAAATTCAACATTTTTATATAATTGTCTGAATATAACAGATGAAAAAGTAAATGTGGAGACAAAATGAAAAATACCAAGTCACAAGTTAACACAGATGAGACAGAACAACAATCACTTATTTCATTCCAAGAAATCAAAAGAATCGTTCTCTTTACAAAAATCCATGAAGGAGTTTGGACCGAAGTCAAACTTAGATGTCCCCGATGAAAACCATACAAAAGGACTTCTGACATAAAGTAAAAAATTGAACTTTAAAATTTGGATCAGCTTGCCACAGATTGTTTCCAAATTGATTCTGCACAATATCCTTTATCAGTCATGAAATTTAATTCATAAACAAACAAGCTTACAAAGACTATCAAAGATCGATCAACACCTATGAAAAACATGTGTCTGAATGATGTGATTCAGCCTTGAATCTTGTTGTGTACAATAGGACCTTGTTGTCATAAAAGAGAATTAGGATTTTAATGAATTAAAGAATGAATGAAAACTGAACTATCTCAATAAAACTCAAGAGAAGACCTTAGTATGCTTTCGCCTTCTATCCTCCCCTCGTTCTTCCTTCTCTTTTTTCCTTTAAGCAATCAAAATTAGTTGAAATAGTTTAACTACTTATTTTAATTAAGTTAACTAAAACTCAACTAAATTTTTAGTTTAGGGGAAGAATTAATATAATAATAATAAGGGTCTTCAATAAATAATAACTAGTAGGTGGGACCCCTTGTGACTCCCTTTAGTTTCGTAAAAAAAATAAACACAACTACTCAATCAATCAAACACATTCCTCCTTGTGGCTCCCATCATCATTCTCATAATTTGAAAATTAATATCAATGATATTTTAAACCATATCCAAAAAAATAGTATTATGTCCAAAAACTCCAGTAGTCAACTGTTCTCAACAATCAATAATAAAATATACTCAAAAACCATATTTGCCACTTTGGGAGGCAATTTTCCCTTTGTTGTTGTTGTCTCCCTTTGACTTTTCTAAATTAGCCTTAGGTTGTATGGAGCCTTTAGGCTTGATCTCACTGATGACATGAGAGAAGTCATCTCTCAAGTGCATGCGGGATGAAACGGATTTGGATGAATCACTTGAGGGAGAGGAGGGGGTAGCAACAATTTTTCTTTTAACATATGTATGGTGGGCTTTGGTTTTGAGTGTCTTTCTTGCGTGGGAAGAGTGTACAGGTGAGTGTGCAGCGGAAATTTGGACATTTGGGATAACCAATGGAGGAGGAGAAGGTAGAGACAAATTGGGCCAGCCACAATGTTGGGAGACTGTTGGGCGAACAATCTCTTGCCATCCATCATTTTCAGGGACTTTAGGTTGTAATGAGACATGAGGGGGGACATGGATACCAGAGACATGTTGGGGTTGGAAGGGAGGCCTTTCTGGACTAGGTTGGACTACCCTTTGTCCAATCCAGTTGAAACATCCAGCTTGGAAGAGTTGGTTTAACTCTTGTGGATCTGCATCAAAATGTATTAAAAATCTTATCCTTCTAGGGCCTATGTTCCAATTCCCTCTTCCCATGTTATTTCGGCCATGGCTTCCTCTGCTGAAGAAGCCCATCCTATATGCAATGTTTATTAGCAACTAGTTTCTTAAACAAACTATACATGATATTTCTTTAAATATGAAACAAAGTTTGGCTCAGCAACACATCAAACCCGTGCAATCCAATCCATAAAAATTGTTTAATATTTGTCAATGAGCAAGGGGTGAATAAGGGTTCTAGGATATCTGAGGAGGTTGTATTGAGAGGAAAAGTGATAAAATGAAAGGGAGTAGAACATGATTATTGCTCAAAAAATCATTTAAATAATCAACTATGTTAACAAAATCATATCAACTGTGACCCATCTTTGTGTCATCCTTTAATTGTTGTAATACAAAGTTTCTATTTAATTTTAAGAACAGGGTGTGCAAAGTGAACCTGGGAATGTGCGGGGATTCGTAATGTGCGAAAAAGTGAGAGAATGATAGGGAAAATAATGGATATTGTTCATAAAACAAATTAAGTAATCAATAATCATAACTCTGTATTAAAATCAATTCAAAAAGCACCAACATTCATTGTTTATCTATTACATACCAAACTGTTTGTTGTTCCAATATTTAAATTTCCCATAATTTCTCAATTCATATGTTAAGCCCTAATATTGGCTCATTACCCCTTAATTGGGGCATATTAGATTAGTAATGCTATTTTATTTATGTCGGCTTTAGGCCATTAGTTGTAATTTAGATTAGTAATGTTATTTTAATTATGTCGGCTTTAGGCC